>WNWK01004428.1:7500-140646 GCA_009830355.1 Cherax destructor | reverse complement strand
AGTCGGCCCTAGGACCAGTGCTATTCTTGCTATATGTGAATGACATGACGGATGGGATAGACTCAGAAGTGTCTCTTTTCGCAGATGATGTAAATTAATGGGGAGAATCACATCGGATGAAAAACCCAAGCAGGACTTCAAAGTGACCTGGACAAGCGGCATCTGGTCTCCCCAACTGGCTTCTCAATTTTAAACCCCCACCAAATGCAAAGTCATAAAGATCGGAGGGGGAAAAAGACCGCTGACAGAGTACAGGCTAGGTGGAAAAGGCTACAAACCTCATCAAAGGAGAAAGCCCGGGGGTGAGTATAACACCAAGCACGTCCCCCGGAAGCACACATCAACCAGATAACCGCGGCAGCATATGGGCGTCTGGAAAACCTAAGATTGGGTTCCGTTACCTTGGAATCGTTCAAGACACTGTATACCGTATACGTCAGGCCCTTTGGTATCCCATTTTCTGGAACCCACACCTGGTCAAGCACGTCAAGAAACTAGAAAGTGCAAAGGTTTGCGACAAGGTTAGTTCCACAACTCAGGGGTCTGTCTTATGAAGAAAGATTGAAAATAGGACTAACAACACTGGAGGAAAGAAGGGTCAGAGGAGACATGATAACGACATACAAAATACTGCGGGGAATTGACAAGGTAGATAGTGACAGGTTTTTTCCCAAGAGGGAACACAGAAAAAAGGGGGACACAACTGGAAGCTGAAGACTCAGATGAGTCAAAGGGATGTCGGGAAAACATTTCTTCAGCCACAGAGTAGTCGGGAAAGTGGAATGGACAAAGAGAAAGATATAGGGGAAAGGGGGAACCATACATATTTTTTAAGAAAAAGGTATGAAAAAGCTCATGGAGCAGGGAGGCAGAGACCCAGTAGCAGACAGCAAAGAGGCGGGGCCAGGAGCTGAGGTTTGGCCCCCCAAACCCCAATTTGGTGAAAAACAATTAGGTGAGTACACACACACACACAGGTTAAAGGGGAAAACGACCCGACGACACTGGAGGGGGCAGGAGAGATAGGGGGGGGCATGATAACGACATATAAGATACTGAGAGGGAAATTTACAAGGTTGACAGAGACAGAATGTTCCCCGAGATGGGACACAGCAACAAGGGGGCACAGTTGGAAGTTGAAGACTCAGATGTCACAGGGATGTTAGGAAATATTTCTTCAGTCCGAGTAGTCGGGAAGTGGGGAAAAGCTTGGGAAGGGGATGTAGTGGAGGGGGGTTCCCTACACAGCTTTGAGGTATGGTAAAACTCATGGCGCAGGGGGGTGACCCCGTGGGGGCCAGTGGAGGCGGGGCCAGGGCTATGTCTCGACCCCTGCAACCACAACTAGGTGAGTACAACTAGGTGGTACACCACACACACACACATACACACACCACACACACACATACACACACACCACACACACACACACACACATACACACACACATACACACACACACACATACACACACATACACACATACATACATACGCAGAGGCGTCAAGTCCAGAAAAGAGTGAATTTTGCTAGTGGTAAATTAAGAAGCAAAGCCAGAGGGTAAGATACGACCCTTGCAACCACATACACACACACACACACACACACACACACACACACATACACACACACACACACACACACACACACACACACACACACACACACACACACACACACAATTCCTCTCATCATAGCGAGAACCTTTAACATAATATTCCTAAAACGTTTCTTTCCCTTTCAATGAAATGGAACAGAATAATGCCTTTGTTTTGCCGCTCGTGTCCCCTGGCTATATTGTATCTGAAATGTATTTATTAAAACAGAACTGCAGGAATCTCCTCCTCTACTACCTAATGTTACTGCTTCTGCTGTTGATGCTGCTGCTGGTGTTGCTGCTGCTTCTGCATGTGTTGCTGCTGCTTCTGCTGGTGTTGAATTTTACTGAGATGACGCGACGTTTGTAAAAGGGTTTAGGAAAACGACAAGTTGACAAATGAGACACTTGTGCCACATTTGGGTATCTTTATTTGGAGACGTTTCGCCAGTCAGTGGCTTCTTCAGCCCAATGCTGACAAAGGTGGAAGAGGAGGAGGAGGAGTTTGAGGTAATTAGTTAATCAGTCTGGAGTCAATGTGCTCAGTCCATCAGACTTGAGAGTACAGGCTCAGTACCTCCCCCTCCATCATGACGTGACGTCCACCAAGGGTTTTATTAATCCACACAGAGAGTAAACAGAGCATGCACAGGAGATTCATGAGGTGTAGAGACGGGCGAGTAATATTTGCTGCAGTAATCATTTGAAAATGTCGAAGTTTTATATTTTATTTAGTAAGCTGGTAGACTTCAGGGCACTTGCATGTAGTATTAAGTAATAGCGGAATCTTATCCGGTGAGAATACGTTTGGTTGGCATTTCTGAGGTAAGGAATGAACGTGATTTCTGTGTGATGGTGATAGTGGTGGCAATTAGAACTGAGTCCTTCTACAGTCGGTTGAATCTCTCTCTGCTTCCCTTGTTACTAGTTGAATGACGGGGAAGGTAAGCGTACTAACATAAGAATGAAGGAAGGCTGTAGCAGACGAGGATGAATATCAAAATGGCACACAATACCGACACTTTGGTAAGTAAGACACATAGGCAACAATTAGGTCTCTTTATTCTGTATAGGCGAAACGTTCAGGAGTAAAGATGCCTCACTGCTGCCTATGTCTTGCCAGCAGGCGAGAACTTTGAGCAACTTTAGGTATCTAATTTGGGTTAAACCCTCAAGATAACTTCTCCACTTCAACTAAGAGTAAGGAATTGAACGCTTGAAAATCTCCACTTGTTCAACTGTCGCTTTTAATTAAGGCTGAGGGACTGAACACTTCAAAATCGTCAACCTCAACATATTGGTCACTTATTAACTCGACTGAAGAAGCTTGTTGCCCAGGCGAAACGTCTCGGCAGTTAAGATACAGAAAAATTACACATATTTGTTATTCATCTTGTGTTATAACATTGGTTATATGTGTTATAACATGCGTCGGTAGGCCTACTGCTGTGCTACTATCCCCGTGAGACTCCAAGATTGTGACAATAGTAGAATATTATTATACATGATGCAACTTATACAGACCATAGCTGACATCAGTGACATACTACTATACAGAAAGCCCCTTGTTATGCTGAGCATTTCGGGAAAATTAGGTAAACTTTGTCCCCTGAATGCGACCCACACCAGTAACACCCAGGTACCTACTTACTGCTAGGTGAACATGGACAGCAGGTGTCTTAAGGAAACAGGCCCTAATGTTTCCACTCGTACTGCAGATCGAACCACGGACCTCAGTGTGTAAGCTGAGTGCGTTACCAATCGAGCTCCGAAACACTTATATTATTAAAATCTATAAGACTTCATTAACGTCCGCACGAGAAGAGTGAACAGGCTACCACAAACCGCGGTATGGTTGGGGTTAGAACTCATGGCAAGTGAATCGTACAACTCCAGACTACCAAACACACTGGTAGATAAGATTTCAACCCCAGCAGAAACATTATTGTTAATAATAAATAACAAGCGGTTTATGGCATTTTATTGAGACGACGTTTCGCCCACAAAGGAGTCTATATAGTGGTATGTGTATGGTATACAAAGCAGATAACCTGGAGTTTACCTGGAGAGGGTTTCGGGGGTCAACACCCCCTCGGCCCGGTCTGAGACTCAACCCTCGTGGTGGATCAGGGTCTGATCAACCTGTCTGTTACTGCAGGCCGCACGTAAACCGACGTACGAACCACAGCCCGGCTGATCAGGTACTGACTTGAGGTGCTTGTCCAGCAACATCTGGGTATCTGTTATTGTAGACGTTTCGCCAACCAGCGGCTTTATCAATACAAATTCAAGGACATAACTGGAAGACTGTAGAACTCTATACAGAAGATGAGGTAATCAGTCCCTCAGTCTTGGAGTTGGTCAAGACCACCTTAGTCTTGGTGTTGGTCAAGACCACCTTAGTCTTGGTGTTGGTCAAGACCACCTTAGTCTTGGTGTTGGTCAAGACCACCTTAGTCTTGGTGTTGGTCAAGACCACCTTAGTCTTGGTGTTGGTCAAGACCACCTTAGTCTTGGTGTTGGTCAAGACCACCTTAGTCTTGAAGACTCCTTGATCAGCGAAAGCCTCAATGAAAATGCCATTAAACAGACACATTATTATTTTTTCCCAAATGCACTAAACCCGTAGGTTCTATATCACCTGGGAAATAAGAGGTAATAAGGTTTGATCCGTAACTTCCGCTCCCTGGATCAAGAGCATCAAAGTGGCACCTTCCCCCCCCTTCCCCTGAAAAACGTCGTCAATTAAGTCTATAATCGAAACTGAAACGACAGTTAAAAAAAAATATATATATAAAAAACTCAACAAACGCAATGAGTCAAATCAGCATTTTTTTTTCTCTCTCTCTCTCTCTCTCTCTCTCTCTCTCTCTCTCTCTCTCTCTCTCTCTCTCTCTCTCTCTCTTTTTACTGCAGGAAGCCATGAACTATTTGAGCCATAAGTCATTTCTCCAACTTTCTTAATAAACCGAGTGTAAGAAAGAAAGTGGGTCTCTCTCTCTCTCTCTCTTTATCTCACTCTCTCTAATGTATACACAGAGAATGAAATCCTTTTTGTACAAATGATGAATCGTGTGGAAATAAAAAAAATTAATTGAAATTTGAATTTGAATTTGAAAATACTGGATATCAGGTGTATTAAGTGGAAGGTTATGGGAATGAGTGTAAGGTGCTGGGAACTAAGTGTAAGGTGCTGGAAACTAAGTGTAGGGTGCTAGGAACTAAGTGTAAGGTACTGGGAACTAAGTGTAAAGTGCTGGTAACTAAGTGTAGGGGCTGGAACTAAAGGTGCTGGGAACTAGGAAAGTTCTGGGAACTAAGTGGGTGCTGGGAACTAAGTGTAAGGTGCTGGGGATAGTGTAAAGGTGCTGGGACTAAGTGTATGTAGGAGTAGTGTAGGTGCTGGTAACTAAGTGTAAGGTGCTGGGAACTAGGCGAAAGTTGCTGGGAACTAAGTGTAGGGTGCTAGGAACTAAGTGTAAGGTGCTGGGGACTAAGTGTAAGGTGCTGGGAACTAAGTGTAGTGCTGAGGAGTAAGTGTAAGGTGCTAGGAACTAAGTGTAGGTGCTGGGGACTAAGTGTAAGGTACTGGGAACTAAGTGTAAGGTGTTGGGAACTAAGTGTTAGGTGCTAGGAACTAAGTTTAAGGTGCTGGGAACTAAGTGTAAGGTTCTGGGAACTAAGTGTAAGGTGCTGGGAACTAAGTGTAAGGTGCTGGGGATTAAGTGTAAGGTGCTGGGAACTAGGTGTAAGGTACTTGGGACTAAGTGTACAATGTTAGGAGCTAGGTGTAAGGTGCTGGGAACTAAGTGTAAGGTGCTAGGAACTAAGTGTAAGGTGCTGGGGACTAAGTGAAGGTCAGAATAAATGTAAGGTGCTGGGACTAAGTGTAGGTGCTGGGAACTAGGTGTAAGGTACTAGGAACTAAGTGTACAATGTTAGGAGCTAGGTGTAAGGTGCTGGGAACTAAGTGTAAGGTGCTAGGAACTAAGTGTAAGGTGCTTGGAACTAGGTGTAAGGTACTAGGAACTAAGTGTACAATGTTAGAAGCTAGGTGTAAGGTGCTGGGAACTAAATGTAAGGTGCTGGGAACAAGGTGTAAAGTACTAGGAACTACGTGTACAATGTTAGGAGCTAGGTGTAAGGTGCTGGGAACTAAGTGTAAGGTGCTAGGAACTAAGTGTAAGGTGCTGGGAACTAGGTGTAAGGTACTAGGAACTAAGTGTACTATGTTAGGAGCTAGGTGTAAGGTGTTGGGAACTAGATGTAAGGTGTTGGGAACTAGGTGAACGGTGCTAGGAACTAGGTGTACGGTGCTAGGAGCTAGGTGTACGGTTCCAGGAAGAAAATTCCTCTTTCCTTCTCTCCCTACTCTGTTGTTCACTACTATTTCACAGAAACATCTGTGGGTACTTTTACATTCACCAACTCCATTTTCATTCTCATTAGTATTTCATTACCTATATTCCTCCTCACTCTGATCACCTTGATCTTTTCCTTGTCCACTTGGAATATAGCTCTTCGACACACCTTTCCACGCTCTATTGCCATATTCAGCAACTTCTCTTCTGAATCTTCCAAAAACACTGTATCATCAGCAAACAGTAACAGTCCCAACTCCCACTTTATTATCTTCAAGATTACACCTACCCTTAATTTCGTACCAAGTATCAAAACATCCAACATCCTATACCTAATAATAATAGTATATAAACCTCCAAAACAGCAAATACCCTGTACCCAGTACCAAAATACCAGCCATCCCCACATCCTGTACCAAAATATTTAAACCTTCCAACGCCCTCTGCTTAACCTTTTGACATTTACTCCGGGACGAGAATATCCCTACTCACCCACCGTGTTGAAAGACGTATAGAAAAAACCCTCCGGCACACAGAAGGACGCACGGATTTAGACTCGCCACGCACGCCTCTTCGAAGGTTCTCGCCGCGGAATTTAAGACCGTCAGACGCGCACGTTATGAAGTCACGGAATGTTTTTGTTTGCGTTCTTATAGGCGGATCTGCAGCTGCGGATTATTCTCAGCTCCCAGCGCATGCCAGTCACGAATGCCGCGAGGAAAGTGTGAACTGTCGCTGAGTGGAGAGAACGGAATATATATCCCCATATTAGAGTAAACTAACCGTATCCCCTCGGAGCATGTCAGAAATGAAGATGCTGGAGAGA
Organism: Cherax destructor; assembly: GCA_009830355.1. Taxonomy (NCBI): domain Eukaryota; kingdom Metazoa; phylum Arthropoda; class Malacostraca; order Decapoda; family Parastacidae; genus Cherax; species Cherax destructor. The sequence goes on along the minus strand of WNWK01004428.1, from coordinate 133,862 downwards.
GAGAGAGAGAGAGAGAGAGAGAGAGAGAGAGAGAGAGAGAGAGAAGAGAGAGAGAGAGAGAGAGAGAGAGAGAGAGAGAGAGAGAGAGAGAGAGAGAGAGAGAGAGAGAGAGAGAGAGAGAGAGAGAGAGAGGCAGACTTTCGACATATTTTTGGAAAGTCAGCATCTCCTGATTACCTGGGGAAACTTTCTTGAATTGACCGACTGCTGTGGGTGTTAAGGGCTGCAACAGCCAAGAAGGTCACCTCCCCTCAGCTGATTTTATGTTCTTCTCCTGAAGGTCCCTACTACTGGACGTTCTTCCTATTAGATGTCCCTCCTGCCGGAGGTGGTTCCTGCTGGAGGTTCTTCCTGGTAGAAGTTCTTCCTCTAGCAGGAACAACTTCTGGGGTTATGTGAGATTTGGGATGATCCGTGAACGACCCTCCCTCTAGTGTGAAGAGAGAGAGAGAGAGAGAGAGAGAGAGAGAGAGAGAGAGAGAGAGAGAGAGAGAGAGAGAGAGAGAGAGAGAGAGAGAGAGAGAGAGAGAGAGAGAGAGAGAGAAAGAGAGAGAGAGAGAGAGAGAGAATATCATCAAAGGATATGGAGAGGGAGAGGTAGAAAGAATAAGGGAAGAGAGGCAGAAAGTGCAAGGGGAGGTAATAAAAAGGAAAAGGGGAGAAAGAAGAGAGTGTAATGGGAAATAGCAGTGAAGGAATATATGAAGGAAGGGGTGGGGAATGACTGAGAGTTAATAAATGGGGCACCATCCCCTTCCCCAATTTCTTTTCCCATTTCTCCCATATCTTCTCACTTCCCTAACCGCCACCTCACTTCCTAAACTTTTCGGCTCTTCCCTCACTTCCTTTCACTCTTTCCTCACTTCCTCACCTCTCCTATCCTCTCCTCACTTCCTCACCTCTCCCATCCTCTCACTTCCTTCTATCTTTCTCCTCCGTCTTCCGTTAGCATGAGGAAGCAAAGAAGCGACAATACACATCTAGGAACGCAAGACTGTAGCGACTCAGAACGATGCTGGTGAACGACGATTTTCTTTGCTTCGAGACACGTTCAGGTTTCAAACACGTTCAGGTTTCAACCATGCAGCAAGAAGGCCCTACGAAATCCTCATAATTCTCACCCATTCCAGGGAAAGACTTGTCTGCATCTCACCCATAAGAAAATTGTTCAAGCCTCAGCAATATGGGAGACAGAGTTGAAGATAAATGGTAAACAATACCTACACGATGGAAAAATTCAACACAAATGTAGTGTAATGCGATCCTTTAATGACTACGTTTCGCCCACATAGTGGGATTTATCAAGTCATAAACACATAGATCTGTTTGTGACCTGATAAAGCCCAGTGTGGGGGAAATTTAGTCAATAAATGATCGCATTATATTGCATTTGTGTTAAATTTCTCCATCGGGTAGACAGACTTGTTAAAGCCTCATCCATGATGTAGACAGACTTGTTGAAGCCTCATCCATGATGTAGACAGACTTGTTGAAGCCTCATCCATGCTGTAGACAGACTTGTTGAAGCCTCATCCATGCTGTAGACAGACTTGTTCAAGCCTCATCCATGCTGTAGACAGACTTGTTGAAGCCTCATCCATGCTGTAGACAGACTTCTTCAAGCCTCATCCATGCTGTAGACAGACTTCTTCAAGCCTCATCCATGCTGTAGACAGACTTCTTCAAGCCTCATCCATGCTGTAGACAGACTTCTTCAAGCCTCATCCATGCTGTAGACAGACTTGTTCAGGCCTCATCCATGCTGAAGACAGATTTGTTCAGGCCTCATCCATGCTGAAGACAGACTTGTTCAGGCTTCATCCATGCTGAAGACAGACTTGCTCAAGCCTCATCTATGCTGTAGACAGACTTGTTGAAGCCTCATCCATGTGTAGACAGACTTTTAAGCCTCATCCATGTGTAGACAGACTTGTTGAAGCCTCATCCATGCTGTAGACAGACTTTAGCTCATATTAACACTAAGCCTCATCCATGCTGTAGACAGACTTTTCAAGCCTCATCCATGCTGTAGACAGACTTGTTCAGGCCTCATCCATGCTGAAGACAGACTTGTTCAGCCTCATCCATGCTGTAGACAGACTTGTTCAAGCCTCATCCATGCTGTAGACAGACTTGTTCAGGCCTCATCCATGCTGAAGACAGACTTGTTCAGGCTTCATCCATGCTGAAGACAGACTTGTTCAAGCCTCATCCATGCTGTAGACAGACTTGTTAAGCCTCATCCATGCTGTAGACAGACTTGTTCAAGCTTCATCCATGCTGTAGACAGACTTGTTCAAGCCTCATCTATGCTGTAGACAGACTTGTTCAAGCTTCATCCATGCTGTAGACAAACTTGTTCAAGCTTCATCCATGCTGTAGACAAACTTGTTCAAGCTTCATCCATGCTGTAGACAACTTTTCAAGCCTCACATGCGAAACAGACTTGCAGGCAACGGCAGCAAGCAATGTTCAGCCTACCACGAAGCAGACTGTTCAGAGGTCAGTCCATGCAAGGCAGCAGCAATCAGTTACCACGAATATCAGAGGCAGCAGCAACAGCTACCACACGAATATCAGAGGCAGCAGACAGACAGTTACCCCACGAAAATCAGAGGCAGACAGTTCAACGAGCACCATTCACGAATATCAGAGGCAGCAGCCTTCAATCGGCAGCAGAACAGTTACCACACGAATATCAGAGGCAGCAGACAGACAGTTCAGGCCTCATCACGAATATCAGAGGCAAGTTAACAGTTACCAGCACGAATATCAGAGGCAGCAGCAACAGTTACCACACGAATATCAGAGGCAGCAGCAACAGTTACCACACGAATATCAGAGGCAGCAGCAACGGCAGCAGCAACAGTTACCACACGAATATCAGAGGCAGCAGCAACAGTTACCACACGAATATCAGAGGCAGCAGCAACAGTTACCACACGAATATCAGAGGCAGCAGCAACGGCAGCAGCAACAGTTACCACACGAATATCAGAGGCAGCAGCAACGGCAACATCAACAGTTACCACACGAATATCAGAGGCAACATCAACAGTTACCACACGAATATCAGAGGCAGCAGCAACAGTTACCACACGAATATCAGAGGCAGCAGCAACAGTTACCACACGAATATCAGAGGCAGCAGCAGCGGCAGCAGCAACAGCTACCACACAAATATCAGAGGCAGCAGCAGCACGCGCCCGCCTCTGGGTGTCCTATGTCCAACATGTCAAAGAAGTCTGGTCAAGTTCTGTACCAGCAACGACACAACAAAAGCAACTGCTTGAGGGAAATAATGGGGAAAAACGGCGACGTGTCCCATGACAGGGACGCACTGGAGAAAACGGGAAACCTGTCTTTATTTTTACACAGCTCAATTTACAGTCCTATCTAAAGTATTACTACTACTCTCCCAGGATGCTACCCACAGGTACCTACTTACTGCTAGGTGAAGTGACAGCAGGTGTAAGGTGACTAACACCAAGGTACCTACTTACTGCTAGGTGAACAGGGGCAGCAGGTGTAAAGAAACATGCCCAACATTTCTACTCATGCCGGGGATCAAACAACGGACGCTCAGTATGTGAGCTGAGTGCGTTAGCAACCAACTCACGTCTGAAAGGACAGGATATTTGTCGTCTGGCAAGAGAAGATATCTGTCGTCTGAAAGGACAGGATATCTGACGTCTACCCTCAATTCTGAACTCACGGCATCAGAACTCAAAAGATTTACAGAGAAAGCTTTCAGATTTACCCCTCCTGGTGGGGACTGCTGTCTTACTAGTGAGGTAGCTCTCTACAAAACTCTTTGCCGACAGCCAGACAGCAAGAAATCAAATTTGCGAACCAATCAAGAAGCGCAGGGGACGTCTGTCCGATGCAGTAGAGAGTTCGAAAACTGTTAAACCCAGAAGCCTATTTGTCTGATAACTGGAGGGATATTACCCATAACTACCACACACATACAGGAACCAAGAGCTGAGACTCGACTCAAATAGCCACAAATAAATAAGTAAACACACACACACTGAGTCTCGACCCCTGCAACCACAATTAGGTGAGTACAATTAGGTGAGCACACACACACACACACAACAAAAAAAAATAATACACGCCTGTTCATTTTTTTAGCTGCTGTATATTTATTTCATGACAACAAGCACACAATATAAAAGACGTCAGCACAGACTAACGATCAAGCAAGCAGGAATGCATGCACTGTAGTCGCCAGAGATGAGAGTTCAGCTTCAAGTACCTGACACCAGCTTCAGAACACCTCGTCATGGGGTCAAGCACTGTCATATAGTCAAGCACTGTCATGGGGTTAAGTACCGTAATGGGGTCAAGCACTGTCATATAGTCAAGCACTCATGTGGTCATGCACTCTCATGTGGTCATGCACTGTCTTGCGTCCACTGGCCCAGGTGAACCATGTAGGTTACTGTACCACTGGTCCAGGTGGACCAAGTAGACTACAGTTCCACTGGTCCAGGTGGACATAGTAGACTATAGTTCCACTGGACCAGGTGAACCATGTAGGCTACTGTACCACTGTCCAGGTGGATCAAGTAGACTACATTTCCACTGGTCCATGTGGACCAAGAAGGCTACTGTTCCACTGGTGCAGGTGAACCATGTAGGCTACTGTACCACTGGTCCAGGTGGACCAAGTAGACTGCAGTTCCACTGGTCCAGGTGGAAAAAGTAGACTACAGTTCCACTGGTCCAGGTGGACCAAGTACGCTATTATTCCACTGGTCCAGGTGGATCAAGAAGGCTACTGTTCCACTGATCCAGGTGGACCAAGAAGGCTACTGTTCCACTGGTCTAGGTGGACCAAGAAGGCTACTGTTTCATTAATGCAGGTGGACCAAGGACCACTATTTTATACGAATATTCTTATCATACCTATTTTTTTTACCTTATATATAGCGATTTCCCTATTTGTCGATACCATCTTCAGGTTGAAAAACATAACCAAGTCACTCAGACATACCCAGCTCACTCTCAGGCATACCCAGCTTACTCACAGACATACCCAGCTCACTCACAGACATACCCAGCTCACTCACAGGCATACCCAGCTCACTCACAGGCATACCCAGCTCACTCACAGACATACCCAGCTCACTCACAGGCATACCCAGCTCACTCACAGACATACCCAGCTCACTCACAGACATACTCAGCTCACTCACAGACATATCCAGCTCACTCACAGACATACCCAGCTCACTCACAGGCATACCCAGCTCACTCACAGACATACCCAGCTCACTCACAGACATACCCAGCTCACTCACAGGCATACCCAGCTCTCTCACAGACATCCCAGCTCACCACAGGCATACCCAGCCCACTCCACAGGCATACCCAGCTCTCTCACAGACATACCCAGCTCACTCACAGGCATACCCAGCTCACTCACAGGCATACCCAGCTCTCTCACAGACATACCCAGCTCACTCACAGGCATACCCAGCTCTCTCACAGACATACCCAGCTCACTCACAGGCATACCCAGCTCACTTACATGCATACCCAGCTCACTCACAGGCATACCCAGCTCACTCACAGATATACCCAGCTCACTCACAGACATACCCAGCTCACTCACAGACATACCCAGCTCACTCACAGACACACACCAGCTCACTCACAGACATAGTCCCAGCTCACTCACAGGCATACCCAGCTCTCTCACAGACACTATCCAGCTCACTCACAGGCATACCCAGCTCACTTACATGCATACCCAGCTCACTCACAGGCATACCCAGCTCACTCACAGACATACCCAGCTCACTCACAGACATACCCAGCTCACTCACAGACATACCCAGCTCACTCACAGGCATACCCAGCTCTTTCACAGACATACCCAGCTCACTCACATGCATACCTAGCTCACTCACAGACATACCCAGCTCACTCACAGACATATCCAGCTCACTCACAGACATACCCAGCTCACTCACAGACATACCCAGCTCACTCACAGACATACCCAGCTCACTCACAGATATACCCAGCTCACTCACAGACATACCCAGCTCACTCACAGACATACTCAGATCACTCACAGACATACCCAGCTCACTCACAGACATACCCAGCTCACTCACAGATATACCCAGCTCACTCACAGACATACCCAGCTCACTCACAGACATACTCAGCTCACTCACAGACATACCCAGCTCACTCACAGACATACCCAGCTCACTCACAGACATACCCAGCTCACTCACAGACATACCCAGCTTACTCACAGACATACCCAGCTCACAAACAGGCAGAGCTCACAGAGTGACAGAGCTGCCACACAGTAGTTCCCTGACGCTCGGAACTTGTAACAAGTAACTGTCCAGCACTCTAGTCAAGTTAGTATCTCCTCCCAAGACTCAAGTATGCAACTTAATGAACCTTGCTCGAGTTCGCCTCGTTGACCTACGGTAACGAGTCTTAGTACACTCACGCTGTACGACCCCTACGGATTTAAAGCTTTCTTATAATTGTTCGTACAATTATTGTAGTAGTAGTAGTAGTAATAATAATAATAATAATAAATGTTTAAAAGTCATAATACTCAAATATATTCTCATTTGACGGAATTAACAAAGTTATATATATATATATATATATATATATATATATATATATATATATATATATATATTTCCTTGATAATGTGAGTAATCACGAAAGCGCTTAGAATTTCTCTATTTTTTCATAGTGGTTATTTTGCATATAATATATATATATATATATATATATATATATATATATATATATATATATATATATATATATATATATATATATATATGTATATAAATATATATATATATATATATATATATATATATATATATAAATATATATATATATATATATATATATATATATATATATATATATATATATATATATATATATATATATATATATATATATATATACATAAGATGGGGTCCAACTCTGGTGTAGATTGTGGGACCCATAGCCTCGAGAAGTATATATATATATATATATATATATATATATATATATATATATATATATATAAACACTGATCTCTAGGACGGAGACTCGAACCTACGAACTCATGACAAGGTATCAGTGCTTACCGACGTACACACTGGTCCAATACCTGGCATCCAGCTTTGACGTATTCCAAGCAGCCAGCTTTCAGGCAGGAAGGCTTACAGCTTCATCTCATCCCTGCATGATCGACACAACTAGAGATTTTACATGCTAGGAATTGCAAGAGCAGGCGAAATATTCACAAACACGATCTCGCGACGGAGACTCGAACCTACGAACCTCATGACAAGGTACGCAGTGCTTTCACCGAGTACCACACTGGTCCAACCTCGCAGCTTTCGCCAGACGTATTCCAAGCAGCCAGCTTCAGGCAGGAAGGCTTACAGCTCATCTCATCCCCTGCATGATCGACACAACTAGAGATTTTACAATGCTAGGAATTCGCAAGAGCAGGCGAAATATTCACAAACACGATTTCTGGCCGACGGAGACTCGAACCTACGAACCTCATGACAAGGTACCAGTGTTACTGACGCCACCTGGTCCACCTGGCACCCAGCTCGCCAGACGCTATTCCAGCGCCAGCTTTAGGCAGTGAGGCTTACAGTTTCATTCACCTGCATGCATCGACACAACTAGAGATTTACGCTAGAATTCGCAAGAGCAGGCGAAATACACAAACACTGATCTTGGCCGACGGAGACTCGAACCTACGAACCTCATGACAGGTACGCAGTGCTTACCGATGCACACACTGGTCCAATCTGGCATCAGCTTCGCCAGACGTATTCCGCGCAGCTTTCAGGCAGGAAGGCCCTACAGCTTTCATCTGTGAATATTTCGCCTGCTCTTGCTGAATTCCTAGACTGTATAAATCTCTAGTTGTGTCGATGCATGCAGGGATGAGATGAAAGCTGTAAGCCACCTGCCTAAAAGCTGGGTGCCTTGGATCAACGTCTAGCGTGAGCTGGATGCCAAGGTATTGGTCCAGTGTTGTCGGTCGGTAAAGCACTGCGTTCCTGTCACAAGGTTCGTAGGGTCGAGTCTCCGTCGGCCAGAGATCAGTGTTTGTGAATATTTCGCCTGTCTTGCAATTCTGCATTGTATAAATCTCTAGTTGTGTCGATGCATGCAGGGATGATGAAGAGCTGTAAGCCACCTGCCTAAAGCTGGGTGCCTTGGATCAACGTCTAGCGTGAGCTGGATGCCAAGGTATTGGTCCAGTGTGGTACGGTCGGTAAAGCACTGCGTTCCTGTCAAGGTTCGTAGGGTCGAGTCTCCGTCGGCCAGAGATCAGTGTTTGTGAATATTTCGCCTGCTCTTGCGAATTCCTAGCATTGTATAAATCTCTAGTTGTGTCGATGCATGCAGGGATGAGATGAAAGCTGTAAGCCACCTGCCTAAAAGCTGGGTGCCTTGGATCAACGTCTAGCGTGAGCTGGATGCCAGGTATTGGTCCAGTGTGGTACGGTCGGTAAAGCACTGCGTTCCTGTCAAGGTTCGTAGGTCGAGTCTCCGTCGGCCAGAGATCAGTGTTTGTGAATATTTCGCCTGCTCTTGCGAATTCCTAGCATTGTATAAATCTCTAGTTGTGTCGATGCATGCGGGGGATGAGATGAAAAGCTGTGCCACCTGCCTAAAGCTGGGTGCCTTGGATCAACGTCTAGCGTGAGCTGGATGCCAAGGTATTGGTCCAGTGTGGTACGGTCGGTAAAGCACTGCGTTCCTGTCACAAGGTTCGTAGGGTCGAGTCTCCGTCGGCCAGAGATCAGTGTTTGTGAATATTTCGCCTGCTCTTGCGAATTCCTAGCATTGTATAAATCTCTAGTTGTGTCGATGCATGCAGGGGATGAGATGAAAAGCTGTAAGCCACCTGCCTAAAAGCTGGGTGCCTTGGATCAACGTCTAGCGTGAGCTGGATGCCAAGGTATTGGTCCAGTGTGGTACGGTCGGTAAAGCACTGCGTTCCTGTCACAAGGTTCGTAGGGTCGAGTCTCCGTCGGCCAGAGATCAGTGTTTGTGAATATTTTGCCTGCTCTTGCGAATTCCTAGCATTGTATAAATCTCTAGTTGTGTCGATGCATGCAGGGGATGAGATGAAAGCTGTAAGCCACCTGCCTAAAAGCTGGGTGCCTTGGATCAACGTCTAGCGTGAGCTGGATGCCAAGGTATTGGTCCAGTGTGGTACGGTCGGTAAAGCACTGCGTTCCTGTCACAAGGTTCGTAGGGTCGAGTCTCCGTCGGCCAGAGATCAGTGTTTGTGAATATTTCGCCTGCTCTTGCGAATTCCTAGCATTGTATAAATCTCTAGTTGTGTCGATGCATGCAGGGGATGAGATGAAAGCTGTAGCCACCTGCCTAAAAGCTGGGTGCCTTGGATCAACGTCTAGCGTGAGCTGGATGCCAAGGTATTGGTCCAGTGTGGTACGGTCGGTAAAGCACTGCGTTCCTGTCACAAGGTTCGTAGGGTCGAGTCTCCGTCGGCCAGAGATCAGTGTTTGTGAATATTTCGCCTGCTCTTGCGAATTCCTAGCATTGTATAAATCTCTAGTTGTGTCGATGCATGCAGGGGATGAGATGAAAGCTGTAAGCCACCTGCCTAAAAGCTGGGTGCCTTGGATCAACGTCTAGCGTGAGCTGGATGCCAAGGTATTGGTCCAGTGTGGTACGGTCGGTAAAGCACTGCGTTCCTGTCACAAGGTTCGTAGGGTCGAGTCTCCGTCGGCCAGAGATCAGTGTTTGTGAATATTTCGCCTGCTCTTGCGAATTCCTAGCATTGTATAAATCTCTAGTTGTGTCGATGCATGCAGGGGATGAGATGAAAAGCTGTAAGCCACCTGCCTAAAGCTGGGTGCCTTGGATCAACGTCTAGCGTGAGCTGGATGCCAAGGTATTGGTCCAGTGTGGTACGGTCGGTAAAGCACTGCGTTCCTGTCACAAGGTTCGTAGGTCGAGTCTCCGTCGGCCAGAGATCAGTGTTTGTGAATATATATATATATATATATATATATATATATATATATATATATATATATATATATATATATATATATATATATATATATTTATATATACACTATATATATATATATATACACACACACTATATATATATATATATATATATATATATATATATATATATATATATATATATATATATATATATATATATATATATATATATATATATATAATATATATATATATATATGGAGGTGCGTTCAAAAATAAGAGTAAAATAATACAAATATGGCTTGTAAGTGTCTTACAGAGCCTGGGAACGTGAGTTTGATTCGTGGAAGGGGAGAGTAAAGCAACTTCCTTGGTACTGGGACCATTCAGAAGCATCAGGCTAAACCCTCCCTTCCCTTACCTTCCTTGATTTGTATAAGAGGTGAAGACAGGATAAAATGTAAATACTAGAAGGCACTTATGCTCTTGAAAGGCAATGCAAGTGAGGGGGTCATGAATGTGCTTAATGAGGGAAGATTAAAACCTGCTCAGAAAGGTCCAGGTGCGTTCCCTTTTTCCCCATCCCTTCCTCTCTTTACCTTTTTTCCCTCTCTCTCTTTCTCTCTCCTCTCTCTCTCTCTCTCTCTCTCTCTCTCTCTTTTCTCTCTCTCTCTCTCTCTCTCTCTCTCTCTCGCTCTTTCTCTCCCCATTAAGTACATACATTTCAATGTTACCATGATAGTTGATTCCTATGTAGGTAGAAATCCAAACAAGGGAACACTATTCAGTCATATATATATATATATATATAGGGAGGTACCCCTCTAGAACTGGACTGGGGACCCTCATCCTCAGAGAAGTACATCAGTAAACAATTTTGGCATGAAAGGCTTAATCTAGGAAGCAAAGGAGTAGTTGTTAAGATGGTTTGGTCATGTAGAAGGGTTGGAATACATAGTTTGATCAGTAGGGAGAATAAATACGCTTTGGTTAGAGGGATTTAAGGGACGTGCGAAGAAAACTTGGAAGGAGGGGTGTGAAAGTGGTTACAAGCATAACTTGCCAAATGAACATTAGACAAAAGACAATTTTGCCAAAGAACATACGATAATAATACATTTGGTAATCACGCCATGATAAACCACGGAACGGGCGGGATTTGAACCCATGGCGAGTGAGTCGGTAGAACTCCAGGTCAGTGCGTAGGCCACTGGCTTTGGCACTGGCTTACACACGTTAAACCCCAGCCAGTTGGCTGGAGCTTTACCGTTCCGTGGTTCATTTGCAATCGTTTTATTTCGATTTCGTGAGTCATAACACCATGATAATTAGTCTATTTGTCTGCGAAATGATTCCACTTCACTAATAACGAATAATGCTACATATAAAATGAAAGTCTAATTTTAAATCATCTCGTATAGCAAATTTACCACTGATCGAGCCCTCGAAACCCTCTCCAGGTATACTCCGTGTAAGGTAGTGTTGCAAGGTAATGTTTAAGGTATTGTTGCAGGGTAGTGCTGCAAGGTAGTGTTGCAAGGTAGTGTTGTAAGGTACTGTTGCAAGGTAGTGTTGCAATATAGTGTTGCTAGGTAGTGATGCAAGGTAATGTTGCAAGGTAGTGTTTCCAGGTAGTTTTGCAATATACTGTTGCAAGGTAGTGATGCTAGGTAGTGATGCAAGGTAGTATTGCAAGGAAGTAATGCTAGGTAGTGATGCAAGGTAATGTTGCAAGGTAGTGTTGCAAGGTAGTGATGCTAGGTAGTGTTGCAATATAGTGTTGCAAGGTAGCAATGCTTGGTACTGTTGCAAGGTAGTGTTGCAATATAGTGTTGCTAGGTAGTGATGCAAGGTAATGTTGCAAGGTAGTGTTTCCAGGTAGTTTTGCAATATACTGTTGCAAGGTAGTGATGCTAGGTAGTGATGCAAGGTAGTATTGCAAGGAAGTAATGCTAGGTAGTGATGCAAGGTAATGTTGCAAGGTAGTGTTGCAAGGTAGTGTTGCAAGGTAGTGATGCTAGGTAGTGTTGCAATATAGTGTTGCAAGGTAGCAATGCTTGGTACTGATGCAAGGTAATGTTGCAAGATAGTGTTGCAAGGTAGTTTTTCCAGATAGTTTTGCAATATAGTGTTGCAAGGTAGTGATGCTAGGTAATGATACAATGTAGTGTTGCAATATAGTGTTGCAAGGTAGTAATGTTAGGTAGTGATGCAGTGTTGCAATATAGTGTTGCAAGGTAGTAATGCTAGGTAGTGATGCAAAGGTAATAATTATAATTATTATTCTGATCATCATAATTATCCTTTTGATAATTATAATTATCTTTTGATCATTATAATTATCATTATTCTGATCATCATCATCATAATTATCCTTATTATGATCATAATTATCATTATTCTGATAATTGTAATTATCATTATTCTGATCATCATCATTATAATTATCATAATTTCATTATTCTGATCATCATAATTATCATTATAGTTTTCATAATTATCATTATTCTGATCTTCGTTTTAATTATCATTATCCTAAACATCTTCATCATTATAATTATCATTATTCTGATCATCAACCTAATTATCATTATTTTGATGATCATCATCATTATAAGTATCATAATTATCAATAATCTGATCATCATCATTATCATTATCTGATCATCATCATTATCATTATTCTGATCATCATAATTATCATTATTCTGATCATCATTATCATTATTCTGATCATCATTCATTATTCTGATCATCATTATCATTATTCGATCATCATTATCATTATTCTGATCATCATTCATTATCATTATTCTTATTCGATCATCATTATGATTATTCTGATCATCTTATATTATTCAATTCATTTATTATTCTGATCATCATTATCATTATTCTGATCATCATTATCATTATTCTGATCATCATTATGATTATTCTGATCATCATCATTATCATTATTCTGATCATCATCATTATGATTATTCTGATCATCATTATCATTATTCTGATCATCATCATTATCATTATTCTGATCATCATTATCATTATTCTGATCATCATTATCATTATTCTGATCATCATCATTATCATTATTCTGATCATCATCATTATCATTATTCTGATCATCATCATTATCATTATTCTGATCATCATTATCATTATTCTGATCATCATCATTTGTATCATTATTTATCTGATCATCATTATCATTATTCTGATCATCATATTATCATTATTCTGACATCATCAAACATCGTTTATTACTATCGATCACAATCTTTTTTCCCCATATCACTCATATAATTATTTTGTCCTCATTATCATTTGCAAACTTTTTATCACACTATCAGTCATCATTATAAGAATATATCATTATTTATCTCTCTCGTCTTCTCTCTTCTCTCTGTTTTCTCTCTGTCCCCTTCACTTGTTTTTTCTCTCTCTCTCTCTCTCTCTCTCTCTCTCTCTCTCTCTCTCTCTCTCTCTCTCTCTCTCTCTCTTCTCTCTCCACACACAACCATATCTATCTCTCCTCTCTCTCTCTCTGTCTCTCTCTCTCTTCTCTTTCCTGTCTGTTCTCCATATCTGTTGCGACCATTCTGTTATGACGCATATCTGTTGACACCAAGCTGGTTATGAACATGTCTGTTGTGACGCATATCTATTTTGAATCAGTCCTGGCTGCGATGTGCCGTAGTTTCTACGAGTAACAGACGTGATGTATATAGCCTTTGCGTCGCACATATTTACTGACGCGAAAAATTCCCGACGCATAAAATTCCCGACGCACGAAATTCCCGACGTACGAAATTACAGACGTACGAAATAACAAACGCACGAAATTCCCGACGCACAAAATTCTTGACGCACGAAATTCCCGACGCAAGAAATTCCCGACGCACAAATCATCGCTACAATACAGATTCCAATGTCTAAAATAAATAACATTGAGTATTGATCTTCCATATATTGTTTTCGTTGCAACGAAACAAGAAGCGAACTGGTAGTGAGAATCTGGTTATTATGATGTTGCTAACCCGCAGTAGGCCGTGGGAAAGCCTATGTGCTGTTTACTTTGCGTAATTACTGTGAATGAGAGTTGAGTCTGGGTGTACACTCACTCACACACACACAGACACACACACACTCACACACACACACAAAACACACACACACACACACACACACACACACACACACACACATACAACAGGCCTAGTGTCTAATCGACATGTGCCTAGGACAAAATGGTAACTAACTAACTAACACACATCTCCTGAGCAGACTGTTACTCTATCCAGGATGCTGGCGTGTGCTGTAATTCTGCTGTGATGTGTGCTGTGATTGGTGTGATGTGTGCTGTGACTGGTGTGATGTGTGCTGTGACTGGTGTGATGTGTGCTGTGACTGGTGTGATTTGTGCTGTGATTGGTGTGATGTGTGATGTGACTGGTGTGATGTGTGTTGTGACTAGTGTGATGTGTGCTGTAACTGGTGTGATGTGTGCTGTAACTGGTGTGATGTGTGCTGTGACTGGTGTCATGTGTGCTGTGACTGATATGCTGTGTGCTGTGACTGGTGTCATGTGTGCTGTGACTGATGCCATGTGTGCTGTGACTGATGCCATGTGTGCCGTGACTGGTGTGATGTGTGCTGTAACTGCTGTGATGTGTGCTGTGACTGCTGTGACGTATGCTCTGGTGACTGTTGCGACGTGTGCTGTAACTGTTGTGATGTGTGTTGTAATTTTGTGACGTGTGCTGTAATGGTGCTGTGACGTGTGCTGTAACAGATGTGACGTGTGATATAACAGCTGTGACGTGTGCTGTAACTGCTGTGACGTGTGTTGTAACTGCTGTGACGTGTGATGTAATTGCTGTGACGTGGGCTGTAACTTCTGTGATATGTGCTGTAACTGCTGTGATGTGTGCTGAAACTTCTGTGACGTGTACTGTAACAGCTTTGACGAATGCTGTAACAGCTGTGACGTGTGCTGTAATAACTGTGACGTGGGCTGTAGCAACTGTGACGTGTGCTGTAACAACTGTGACGTGTGCTGTAAAAACTGTGACGTGTGCTGTAACAACTGTGACGTGTGCTGTAACTGCTGTGACGCTTCATATCTATATAGACACAACATCCTTAGTTTTGTTCCAGGCAAGCGGAGAGAAGCTCCAAATTCCTTTGATCAAGAGCCCTTTGCTAGCATCAAGGCCCTGCACCCATCACCCATTGAAGAGCAAGTAGAGATTAACATCATCTGTAATCCTACCTTACGGGATTAACTACGAGATATTTACATTAATCCGATGGGATTTTTTTTAAGAGCGACGTCACTAAGTTCTATTTACAGCAATAACTGACAATGCGAATAGATTTTATATGATAGATGACCTTCTATTCTTCGGATTATGTTTGTTTATTATGAGAGAGAGGAAGGGGGGTTAGGGGAAGGGGTGGTTTAGGGAAAGGGGTAGTTTAGGGAAATGGGAGAATTAAGAGAGAGTAAAGGTAGATAATTGGGCACTGAGGAAGGGATGGAAGTGTATTATTATTATTATTATTATTATTATTATTATTATTATTATTATTATTATTATTATTATTATTATTATTATTATTATTATTATTATTATTATTATTATTATTATTATTATGATTATCATCATCATCATCGTCATCATCATAATCATCATCATTATTTTAAAACGCAAAACTTGTGAAGATCCTACAATACCTTGACTACTGGAGGCCATCAAGTCTGATCCAAGGAAGCGAAGGGGCTGTTACCTCCAAGACCTTGTATCAAGAACCTCTCACCAGCAATCAAAGTCAATGCCCTTAAAGATAAAACATTTAATAGTCAACTGCACCAATCAATTCAAGAGATGCTTATTATTTACACGAGACTAGAAAAAAACATCGTATACCCTCGCACGAAGGGTATCTATAACAATTACTCAGAGAATAAATAATGATAGGGGGAGGGGTGAGGATATTATACCCTCCCTACCCAGTCTGATCCTTTCCCCAGTTGCATTTTGCAATATCAACAATGGAAATAATGATCGGTTAAGATGGGAAATAATGGTAATCCCTCGAGGTAGCCTCAATGACTTCCCATCCACAATGTGTTTAACGCTTTTTTTCTATAGGATATTATTTTTGATGGTATACAGATGCCTGTAACAGAGTAAGTCTGCGTTTGGTAGTACACGGATGTTTTTAACAGAGTAAGTCTTCGTTTGGTAGTACACGGATGTTTTTAACAGAGTAAGTCTTCGTTTGGTAGTACACGGATGTTTTAAACAGAGTAAGTCTTCGTTTGGTAGTACACGGATGTTTTAAACAGAGTAAGTCTTCGTTTGGTAGTACACGGATGTTTTAAACAGAGTAAGTCTTCGTTCGGTAGTATAAACTTTTAACAGATGAAATCGTTGAATACGTTGAACAATGGTAAGTTGAGAGATGAGGTTTACATTTAAAGCCTTGACTTGATGAAAGCTCTTCTGTGGGCGAAACGGTTTCCACACAGAGCGTCGAAACAGTGATGACGCTTGGCAGCCACCTGAAGCTTTTCATCCATTTAGTTCCTTAAGTTTTTTAACTGCTGGAGTCCTGAGGCTTCCACAGAGAGATTCCAGAGAGAGCGATGCATTAAATAGCTGAAAAAAGTATGAGATGGGAAGACTGAGCCTCAAAGGAGACAGAATCTCAGACCACCGAATCAAAACAGAAGTTGAATCTTCACAGTTGAACTGTTTGACCCTCAGAGCTAGTGAGACATCGAGGAATGAGTCAGTAAGTGGAATGCACTCTTGATTGGAATGAAACCTTCGACACAAAGGGCAATTCTTGATATTCTTTGACACCATCTCTCATGCCCGGGTAGTGACGTTCGCGGCTCCTGGTAGTGAGATCTGGGAGGTCAGTCCCTGGAAGGAGGTGCGAGTCTGCAGACTTCATCAGTTGATTATTAATCTCCATGCTTGTTTAACTCATATTGTGAATATAATAATAATAATAATAATAATAATAATAATAATAATAATAATAATAATAATAATAATAATAATAATAATAATAATAATAATTAGAAAAGAAAATCACATTGCGAGACTGAGTCGATCCGATGAGAAGTTGAAATCTGGAGAAGAATGTTAAAATAAGCTTAAAGCTTCATAACCACGAAAAGCTTTCCAATCACAAAAAAGCTTATCATCCATTAAGTCTTCCCTCTACAAAGAGCTTCCCAACCACAAGAAAAGCTTTCCACTCACAAAAGTGGCATTGAATTTTACATATTCTTTCGACACACACACACACACACACACACACACACACACACACACACACACACACACACACACACACACACACACACACAATATATATATATATATATATATATATATATATATATATATATATATATATATATAAGTTTTTCTTCTTCTCGTTTTTAGTAGATTTGTACAGGAGAAGGGGTTACTAGCCCATTGCTCCCGGCATCTTAGTCGCCTCATACGACACGCATGGCTTACGGAGGAAAGATTCTTTTCCACTTCCCCATGGACAATAGAGAAAATAAAAAGAACAAGAGCTATTAAGAAAAAGAAGAAAACCTAGATGTGTGTATGTATATATATGCATGTGTATGCCAGTGTAGTGTGACCTAAAGTGCACCCTTCTGGCAAGACAGTGATGGAGTGAATGATGATGAAAGTTTTTCTTTTCGGGCCACCCTGCCTTGGTGGGAATCGGCCGATGTGTTAATAAAAAAAAAAAAAAAATATATATATATATATATATATATATATATATATATATATATATATATATATATATATATATATATATATATATATCACTCTGGGGACTTCCTACAAACAGTTCCCATTTCGGCCATGGGAACACGCCTCGACCCTAAGACCCTTCGTATTGCAGTGGCTCTGCGCCTTGCTGCCCTTATTCACACGGAATATACGTGTATTTGCAGCGATGCGCAAGCCGACCAATATGGTCTACATGGTCTTAACTGTTCTAAAACCAAGGTTGGCATGCAAGACACAATGAGGTCAACGACATCATAAAGAGAACCCTTGCTACAGCTGGATGCCCAGCCGAGAGAGAGCCTCGATCACTAGCAGCCAACAACGCCCACAACCCAGCAAACCGCCCCGACGGGATCACCATCTATCCTTGGAAGAATGGCAAGCTCTTAGCATGGGATTATACCTGTGTGTCGACACTGGCTGACACCTACATCCCTCACAGTGTTGGGCGACAGGGAGGAGCTGCTGACCACAGAGAGGAGTACAAGATCGGTAAGTACAGGGACATAAGCCAACAGTATCAATTTGTCCCAGTGGGATCAGGGACCTTGGGAGCGTGGGGAAAAAATGCAACACGTCTCCTTAAAGAACTGGGTTCCAGACTCATCGACACCACCAGGGACCCAAGGGCAGCCACGTTCATGTTCCAGCGTCTCAGCGTGGCCATCCAGAGGGAAACGCATGCTGCATACTCGGCTCGCGTCCGGCTTCGGAGGAGCTGGTGGAGATTCATAATCTTTGACATATTGTACCATTGTATTCATGTTCATGTTTGTGTGTTTTATAAATGTATTCTGTCTATTAATAAAGCATTTTATATATATATATATATATATATATATATATATATATATATATATATATATATATATATATATATATATATATATATATATATATATATATGTATGTATGTATTTTAAGAATGTGAAAACGGGTTTTTAGTGGGAAAGGCCAAACAGGATTTGAGAATATTGTTATTTGTCTTGCAAATCGAATCGGCTATGTATTGTGTATTTTCATCTCGCCAAGTCTTACTCAATGAGTTTCAATTATCTGCGATTAGTTTATGGCTGGATGGAGTCTATTAATTAGTGTTCAGATCATTAGGGCGATGACGTCGCTGTAACAGACGTATCGGCGTCGCTATACGATTGTGAGTGTGTGTGTGTGTGTGTACTCACCTATTTGTGGTTGCAGGGGTCGAGTCATAGCTCCTGGCCCCGCCTCTTCACTGATTGCTACTAGGTCCTCTCTCTCCCTGCTCCATGAGCTTTATCAAACCTCGTCTTAAAACTATGTATGGTTCCTGCCACCACTACGTCGCTTTCTAGGCTATTCCACTTCCTGACAACTCTATGACTGAAGAAATACTTCCTAACATCCCTTTGACTCATAGGAGTCTTCAACTTCCAACTGTGACCCCTTGTTTCTGTGTCCGATAGACACTTCAATCGAAGGCGAAAATACATGGAAAATGTGTTTGTATATCACAATGGTAGACAATACTAACTAATAGATGATTAAGACATGTGCAACAGTTAGGTATCTTTATTCCTAAACGTTTTGCCAACACATTAGGTTTCTTCAGTTGAATGCAGAGGAGGCAGCTGAAGCAGTACATGTAATCAGTCTCTCAACCTTGAAGACAGAAAGTTTTCAGGTGGTCAGTACTTCAGTCTGAAGAACAGTTCTGCTCTATAGTGCAGTTGCACTAACACAATATAGCCTTGCATACTATCAAAGGTGAAGCGTAGAAAACCTTGACGACATATCCGCTGCTGAGTCCTCTGTAATCGACTGAAGAAGCCCAATGTGTAGCCGAAACGTTACACATGTGTCTTAATTACCAAGTTTGTTTGATCGAAGCATCATGGCCGCCTCTGTATGGATACTTCTGACAGAAGAACTGATGACGAGGCGGTGGAGAGTGTTGCTCAAGGCAGTGGACCTAACTCTTCCACCTATATTTCCCAGGGCGTAAAGACATGCAGCAAGAAAGAAAGAATTTTATTTCGTCAGGATCAGACCAGCCGGGGAGTTGTTGACAGTATTTGCGATCTCACATCAGACGATCTTTTGCAATCTTCCAGAGAACTGGAATAACCTCTTGCAAGTGTGGGTCTTATTCCCGTGTAACTCCAGGCAGAGCCAGAGAGAAAAATGCAATTGCTATGTAAACATCTGCTTCTTGCATAAACAGTCGGTCTGCATTGGAAATAAAAGTGTTAGGATTCCTGGTTCTTCCCTGAGTTCCCTGTCAGGGCGCGATCCTCTCTATCCCTGAGCAGAATCGGCATCCCCGAGGGCGATTATATCGCCCTGAGGAATTATTTTCATTGTCATAACTGTGATGCTGTCTTCAGTTATCTTTTCCCCACTTGAGTTTTGATTTTTTCACTCTCGGTGGACCCCTTGTTGGGCTTGTTTTGCGCCTCTTGGATGGGGAGGACCAGTCAAGATGAAGAATGAGGCAGAGAAAATTTCTTAGTGATGTGATGGATAGCGAAGTGTGAGGCAATATTCAATGCAACACTGCCATTAGTGGAAACTCTGGGAAGAATCTGGACAATAAAGGGCCTTCATATTCATTTGGATTTAAAGTTCAACGAATATGGAAATATTCCTGACATTTATGCAAAAGCTGCTTGAATCCTAGCCCCTCGGTAAGGTGACACGACATTTGTGACGGACTGATGAGCATACACTTCACCTAAGGTGGCTTACACACACACACACACACACACACACACACACACACACACACACACACACACACAACACACACACACACACACACACACACACAAACACACACAAACACACACACACACACACACACACAAACACACACACACACACACACACATACACACACACACGCACACACACACCACATAAGATGACTTCCACATACATACACATCTCATAAGATGACTAGAATTGGCATATTCATTACGTAAGGTGACCTACATACGCATACACATCACCTAAGTAGACCCTTATACACATCACCCGGGGTGATCTCCCACACACATCACCCGGGGTGACCTACCACACACATCACCCAGGGTGACCTCACACACACATCCCCTGAGTGACCTCCCACACACATCACCCAGGGTGACCAATACACACACACACACACACTCATCACCCAGGGTGACCCATACACACACACACTCATCACCCAGGGTGACCCATACACACATGACCCAGAGTGACCCATACACACACACTCATCACCCAGGGTGACCCACACACACATCACCCAGGGTGACCCAGACACACACACACACACAAATCATCATCCAGGGTGACCCAGACACACATCACCCAGGGTGACCCACACACACACACATCACCCAGGGTGACCCACACACACACACATCATCTAAGGTGACCCAGACACACATCACCCAGGGTGACCCTCACACACACATCACCCAGGGTGACTCACACACACACACATCACCCAGGGTGACCCCACACACATCACCCAGGGTGACCCACACACACATTACCCAGGGTGACCCACACACACACACACATCACCCAGGGTGACCCACACACTCATCACCCAGGGTGACCCACACACACATCATCCAGGGTGACCCACACACACACACATCACCCAGGGTGACCCACACACACATCATCCAGGGTGACCCACACACACACACATCACCCAGGGTGACCCACACACACACATCACCCAGGGTGAGCCACACACACATCACCCAGGGTGACACACACACACACACATCACCCAGGGTGACCCAGACACACATCACCCAGGGTGACACACACACACACATCACCCAGGGTGACCCAAACACACACATCACCCAGGGTGACCACACACACATCACCCAGAGTGACCCACACACACACATCACCCAGGGTGACCCACACACACATCACCCAGGGTGACCCACACACACACATCACCCGAGGGTTGCTGATTCTCAATTCTATTTCCTAAAGTAATACAGAAAACAATTCTGGAAGATAATTGCCTGCTTAAGGAAATGTGGAACATTATAAATTAGCTTTAATATGGCTCTTCCCCTCAAGCATGACCCTGGTGGCGAATTTCCCTAAGGGTGAGAGAGAGGTTGCTTTAGTATGTTGGCGTCGACTTTAGGTGGGAAGGTGGGATGGCACTCTCTGCTCACCTGACCTCATGAATGAAAGTGCCTTCAGGGGGAGTAAAACAAATGAGTAATAATGAGGTGTGCCACGAAGTGTGGGAGGTGAGGGCAAAGGGTTGGGAGGAGAGGGGAAGAGGGGAGGAAGAGGGAGCTTAGAGAATGGGGAGGGATGTATGAGGATAGGGAATAATAATTAGATGCATGGATAGGGATGGTTGTGGTGGTAGTAGTGGTTGTGGTAGTTGTTGTAGTGGTAATGGTTGTAGTGGTTGTGTTGGTGGTGGTTGTGATGGTATTGGTAGTAGTGGTGGTAGTGGAAGTGGTAGTAGTGGTGGCAGTGGTGGTAGTGGTGGTGACAGTGATGATGACATTAACAAAAGTATAAGTAATAGTGATGAGGGATACCTCTCTCTCTCTCTCTCTCTCTCTCTCTCTCTCTCTCTCTCTCTCTCTTCAACCACACGATCTTTCGCCCCACCTGTCGTAATTAGCAGAATGCATCATTAGCAATGCCTAGGTATCTCCAGTTTGACGACGTTTCGCCAACCAGTGGCTTTCTCAGTGCAATACAGAGTGTGATGATTAAGACACATGTGAAGCAGTTGGATACCTTTATTGACGAAATGTTTCGCCCACACAGTAGGCTTCTTCAGTCAAATACAGAGGCGAAACGTTTCAACAATAAAGATACTTGGGTATCTTTATTGTTGAAACCCTGTTACACATGTGTCTTAATCATCAACGTAATCATCAATTTTTAACAATACAGAAATTATATACGGAAAAGAGTGGAAGATGAGGTAACTATTCTCTTAGCCACGACAGCAGGTGTTTATAGACCGTAGGGGGTCAGCTGGAAACCTCACTTGTCAACAATGCTTCCTGTCTCACCTCTCAGATCAGCAAACACGTTTAAACATGATGAAAAAAAGTGTCGCTAAATCATAAAGACAAGTCAGGGAACGGGTGGGATTTGAGCACATGAGAGGTGAGGTCTGATACTCACAGTGCGTTAACCACTCGTTGATTACACGAGTGGTTAACGCACTACTCTGTGAGTTTTAGGACTCATTTCCCGTGGGTTTAAATCCCACCCATTCCGTGGTTTACAATTCACGATTTCGTGAATTGTAAACCACGTGAATTGTGATTGTCAGAAACTTACGGACCGGAGTGTTGGAACTTATACAAAGATAATCCCATGTGAATTAGACTCATTATGAAGTTTAAGGTTTTACTAAGAGGACATTTCACCCCTAGTGGACGAAATGTCGTCCCCCAAAATGCCAGAAACAGCATATTGTGTTTAATTCACATATGAGTCAATATGTTTTACCCCTGTTTTACAAGTCAGTCCTAAAACCAGCAAACGAATGCGATATCCTCTGTGCTAACACGCCTAATATGATTCACTGGATTGCTAGTTTTAATACTGGCTTTCCATGGGTTTGAATCCTCCGTTCGGTGAGTTGGAATTGACAAAAAAAAATCATTTATTGGAAAAAAAAGTGTATCATTATATAGTTTTTAACGATTTTTGCTCCTTAAAAAATAAAATATTGTCATATATGGAATGACATGAGTAATGAACCAAAATCTGGTCAGATAAAGCAGAATCTGCCCTGGTGGAGAAAATTTGGGATATTGGACCAGAACCTGGACCACACTCTGGCCAGAAGAACAAGAATCTAGGATCAAGGATGAGGTTGATCAGATGAAGAGGATAGTAATCACAGTTCCTGGAATCAAGAGCCCTTCACCAAAATCAAAGCACCCTTCGCCCACTGAAGGGATAATGACCTTTGCATGACGGAGAAGTTTGGGAAGAGGATCCTGAGAGTGTCAGCGTGTCTAAAGGGAATTCGAAACTATTTAAGTCGTATGTCGCTTCATTCACTTTAAGACGAGCGACACGGAGCCGACACCAACGACACGGAGCCGACACCAACGACACGGAGCCGACACCAACGACACGGAGCCGACACCAACGACACGGAGCCGACACCAACGACACGGAGCCGACACCAACGACACGGAGCCGACACCAACGACACGGAGCCGACACCAACGACACGGAGCCGATACCAACGACACGGAGCCGACACCAACGACACGGAGCCGACACCAACGACACGGAGCCGACACCAACGACACGGAGCCGACACCAACGACACGGAGCCGGGAATAAACGACACAGAGCCGGGAATAAATGACAAGGAGTCGAGACTAAACGACACGGAGTCGAGGCTAAACGACACGGAGTCAAGAATAAATGACACGGAGCCGAGACTAAACGACACGGAGTCGAAACTAAACGTCACGGAGTCGGGAATAAACGACATAGAGTCGAGTGGAGAATCCATTTCAGCTCCCGTCTTGAAACTGGTTGTTCGTGAAATTACTCTGCTTAATAACTGTCCTATCGAATTCAAACCTATGTCTTGAAGAGTCGTGGCCGCTATTGTAAATAAGACACAAATACAGTATAATGCGATCCTTTACTGATAAGTTTCGCTCACACAGTTTACTTTATCAAGCCACAGACAGATCAGATATATCTGTGACATGATATAATCCACTGTGTGGGCGAAACGTTGTCAATTATGGTCGTATTATGCAGCATTTGTCTTTTTCCTCCATCGTGTCTGCATTTCATACAGTTTCTGTGCGATATATTATTGATACTAAGAAGGAAGGTCATTTTATATTGTTTACAAGATTGTTGAAATTATCAGTGCAAGAATATTGAATTCATCTGTTGAAGTCCAAAAGGAGGAAATTCTTTAATTTTTAGATGTGCAAACTGCTTTCAGATTTCTGTGTATGGTATAATAGCATTCAGACTTTCGTTCCAGAGATAATTGAATTTTAATGCTTTATGACTGTTAGTTATTAAGGATTTCTACTTTTATCGAACTGATTAACATTGATTAGGAATTAATTAAGCTGACTTTGGGAGAATGAGGGTGACTGCAAGCAATTATAAAGAGGAAGTTGAATAAATACTTTGAACCTCCAAAGTTAGCACATATACTTTGAACCTCCGAAGTTAGCACACACAGGTTCAAGACATGTTAAGTGTATTATTAACTTTCCCTACTATGAACATGATGGTTTTACCATTATAAAGAAACTTTCAAAATGACTTTCTTGAGCTGTGTCCTCAACTTCCTTCTTTTAGAGTTGCCTTTCCCAACGCCTCGTCTCTTCGGAAATAAATGGTATAAAATACCGACACAATGGAAAAATAAACACATAAGCAGTATAATGTGATCCTTTATTGACAACGTTTCGCCCACGCAGTGGGCTTTATCGAGTCACAGACAGATCTACCTGGAAAATAAGCAACATAGAGATATATATAGGGTACAGTCAGGTGGAGAATGCTGGGTCAGGTGGAGAAAGCTGCATGTGATAGTTAATAACATTGTGTGACTTAAAGGACCTGCAGTGTACCATTCTTGAGTTCTAGGTGGGATAGCGTTGAAGAAGTTTCTTGGCAATAGGTTCAGCTATGTTGTAGAAGCCGTTGTTCTGGTTGAAATTGTTGGATATACAGATGAGTGATGATTCTAGGATTCTTCGGTATTGCGTGTTGTCTTCTCTGGCGATGAGTCTTGCGTTTCTGTAGTTGATTAAATGGTTGTGTAAATTTCGGTGTTGAACACAGGCATTTCTTGAGTCGTCAGATCTGCTTGCGTACTGGTGTTCTGAAATGCGTGTTTGTAGGTCTCTGGATGTTTCCCCAACGTATAATTTGCTGCAGCCATTACAAGGGATTGTGTATACCCCTGCCGTGGATTGAAGCTTTTCCTGTCTGTTACTGGTAATGTCCTTGATGGTGGTGGATGTGGAGGTGGATACTCGGAATGAGGTCTTAGAAAAAATGTTGGAAACTTGTTTGGAAATGGAGTTGGTGGGAAGGACTATGTATCTCTTCTCAGCACTGTCTTCTCTGGGTGTGTTGAAGATGTTTAATGCCCGTCGTCTGCAGTCTCTAATGAAGTGACGAGGATAGTGAAGTTTGGAAAAAACTTTCCCTTCAGAGACGGTACCTTGAAGTTGGTGAGGGACTCTTGAACCAAGGAACTGGATTAGTGTTTCAATTCCTTGAATCAAGCCTGGATGCCTTCCATTCCCGAAGGCACTGTATGATCCCTGTTGGATTAGTGCTCTCCATAAATGTAATAATAATAATAATAATAATAATAGTTGTAGCTATAGTGAGAGTAAAAGGTAGATGGGATACAAGGAAAATGGAAGCAGCAAGTAAGAGAGAGGTGAAGGTTTATAAACTAAAGGAAGAGGCAGTTAGGGTAAGATATAAACAACTGTTGGAGGATAGATGGGCTAGTGTGAGTATAGGCAATGGAGTCGAAGATGTATGGGGTAAGTTTAAAGATGTGTTAGAGTGTTCATCAGAAGTTTGTGGTTACAGGAAAGTGGGTGCGGGAGGAAAGAAGAGCGATTGCTGGAATGATTATGTAAAGAGAGTAGTTAGAGAGAAAAAGTTAGCATATCAAAGGTTTTTACAAAGTAGAAGTGATGCAAGGAGGGAGGAGTATATGGAGAGAAAAAGAGAGGTTATTAAGAGAGTGGTGAAGCAATGTAAAAAGAGCAAATGAGAGAGTGGGTGAGATGTTGTGAACAAATTTTTTTTTGAAAATAAGAATTTTTTTTTACAGTGAGATTAATAAGATGAGAAAGCCTAGGGAACGAATGGATTTCATAGTTAAAAATAAGATAGGAGAGTTAGTAAATGGAGAGTTAGTGGTATCGAGAAGATGGAGGGAATATTTTGAGGAACTGTTAAATGTTGATGAAGACAGGGAAGCTGTGATTTCGTGTATAGGGCAAGGAGGAATAACATCTTGTAGGAGTGAGGAGGAACCAGCCGTGAGTGTTTGGAAAGTTCGTGTGGCAGTGAGTGGAATGAAAAGAGGTAAAGCAGCTAGGATTAATGGGATAAAGATAGAAATGTTAAAAGCAGGTGGGGAGTGGTTAGTGCTTCTATTTAATAAAAGTATGGAAGAGGGTAAGGTACCTAGGGATTGGCAGAGAGCATGCATAGTTCCTTTGTATAAAGGCAAAGGGGACGAAAAAGAGTGTAAAAATTATAGGGGAATAAGTCTGTTGAGTATACCTGGTGTATGATAGAGTTATTACTGAAAGAATTAAAAGTAAGACGGAGAGTAGGATAGCAGATGAACAAGGAGGCTTTAGGAATTGTAGGGGGTGTGTAGACCAAGTGTTTACAGTGAAAAATATAGGTGAACAGTATTTAGATAGGGGTAAAGAGTTTTTGTATCATTTATGGATTTGGAAAAGGCGTATGATGTACCGAATATAATAGGAGGTAAATTACTGGAAGCAGTGAAGAGTTTTTACAAGGATAGTGAGGCTCAGGTTAGAGTATGTAGGAGAGAGGAAGATTATTTCCCAGTAAAAGTAGGCCTTAGACAGGGATGTGTGATGTCACCATAGGTGTTCAATATATTTATAGATGGGGTTGTAAGAGAAGTGAATGCGAGGGTCTTGGCAAGAGGTGTGGGATTAAAAGATAAATAATCGTAGACAAAGTGGGTGTTGTCACAGTTGCTCTTTGCTGATGACACTGTGCTTTTGGGAGATACAAAGAGAAGTTGCAGAGGTTAGTTGATGAGTTTGGTAGGGTATGTAAAGGAAGGAAATTAAAATTGAATATAGGAAAGAGTAAGGTGATGAGAATAACAAAAAAAATAGGTAACGAAAGATTGGATATGAGATTGGAGGGAGAGAGTATTGAGGAGGTGAATGTATTCAGATATCTAGGAGTGGACGTGTCAGCAGATGGGTCTATGAAAGATGAGGTAAATCACAGAATTGACGAGGGAAAAAGGTGAGTGGTGGAGAAAAGAACTTTATCCATGGAAGCAAAGAGGGGAATGTATGAGAGTATAGTTATACTTCATACATGGGTGGTGAATGTTGCAACAAGGAGAAGGCTGGAGGCAGTGGAGATGTCGTGTCTGAGGGCAAAGTGTGGTGTGAATATAATGCAGAGAATCCGTAGTTTGGAATAGGAGGAGGTGCAGGATTACCATACCTATTATCCAGAGGGTTGAGAAGGGGTTCTTGAGATGGTTTGGACATGTAGAGAGGATAGAAAAAAATAGAATGACTTCGAGAGTGTTTAGATCTGTAGTGGAGGGAAGGCGGGGTAGGGGACGGCCTAGGAAAGGTTGGAGGGAGGGGGTAAAGGAGGTTTTGTGTGCGAGGGGCTTGGACTTCCACCAAGCATGCGTGAGCGTGTTAGATAAGAGTGAAAGGAGACAAATGGTTTTTAGGACTTGACGTGCTGTTGGAGTGTGAGCAAGATAACGTTTATGAAGGGTTTCAGGGAAACCGGCAGGATGGACTTGAGTCCTGGAGATGGGATGTACAGTGCCGGCACTCTGAAGGAGGGGTGTTAATGTTGCTGTTTTATAACTGTAGTATAAGCGCGCCTCTGGCAAGACAGTGATGGAGTGAATGATGATGAAAGTTTTTTTTTTTTTGAACGGGAAGGTTCGTTTAAGAAAGACATCTGGTTAATTTGTTTTACCAACGCCTAACATTTTATTCACCATTTAAATTTATGCTTGACTTTCAATTTTTTTTTTCGTTTGGGCTTTAATTCCCTCTCTTCATCCCTGCGTTGCTTTCATTCCCATATTTATATTTCTGTTTTACCTTTTCCTCTCTCTCTCTCTCTCTCTCCTTCGCTCTGCTAATCTTTCTGTTTGTTTGGCTGTCTGTCATGTCTGCCTGTCTGTCTGCCTTCCTTCCTGTCTGCCTGCCTGTCTATCTGTTTACCTACTTGTCTATCTGCCTTCCTGCCTGGTCTCCTACCTTCCTGCCTGGTCTCCTACCTTCCTGCCTGGTCTCCTACCTTCCTGCCTGGTCTCCTACCTTCCTGCCTGGTCTCCTGCCTTCCTGCCTGGTCTCCTACCTTCCTGCCTGGTCTCCTACCTTCCTGCCTGGTCTCCTACCTTCCTGCCTGGTCTCCTACCTTCCTGCCTGGTCTCCTACCTTCCTGCCTGGTCTCCTACCTTCCTGCCCGCCCTGTCAACTTGCCGGCTTTCCTACCGACTTTCCTGCCAGCCTATCTTTACGCCTGCTTGCCTGCCTGTTGCCTGACTGCCTCTATCCGTCTCATACCATTCTCTCTCTCTCTCTCTCTCTCTCTCTCTCTCTCTCTCTCTCTCTCTCTCTCTCTCTCTCTCTCTTCTCTCTCTCTCTCTCTTCTCCCCTCATCTTTCATTTCTTTTTGTTAATGATTTAAACTCAAAATTCTGTGCATCAGAAAAAATTCACTGAACCCTAACAGCGAAATTATGGAAATTACAAGCAGCCGAGACGCGTTTAAAAGCAATGAAAAAAATAATTATATAGTGATATTTTCTCCCTAAAGTGACTCAAGGAGAACAAATTACGTACTTGAGACTGTGTGTGTGTGTGTGTGTGTGTGTGTGTGTGTGTGTGTGTGTGTGTGTGTGTGTGTGTGTGTGTGTGTGTGTGTGTGTGTGTGTGTGTGTGTGTGTGTGTGTGTGAGCCACCAATCCTAAACTTAAAACATTTATTTTTTATTGTTTAAAAATATAAGAAACACTAATTTAAGACACTTTCATGTTTTTTTATATATATTTTAACATTATTTACATTTGACTTGCCAGTCAAAAAAATAAAAAATATGCAGAGAGAGAAACGAATGAATAAATATAGAAAAATATATATATCACTCCCCCAAAAATTCTATCAATAAATTTCGAGTTTTATGTCGGTACCTCAAGCGATATTTTACACCTGCATTCCTTTATGGTTAAGTTGTATAGTGTTATGTGTCACGCCAGTGCTGGTGGTGTATGTCCGTGTGTATGTATGTGTGTGTGTGTATGCCTGTGTGTCTGTGTTTCTGTGTATGTGCCTGTGTGTGTCTGTATGTATGTCTGTGTGTGTGTCTGTTAGTTATTTTGTCCTGGCACATGTCGATTGACACTAGGCCTGTTGTATGTAGTGTGTGTGTGTGTGTTGTAAGAAACATGAATGTTCCTCGATAACGCCCTCCGTGAGGGCTTCTAGGCCACCGGTCTGTGTGTATGTCTTTGTGTGTGTCTGTGTGTTTGTCTGTATGTATGTCTGTGTGTGTGTGTGTGTGTATGTCTCTGTACTCACCTAGTTGTACTCACCTAGTTGTGGTTGCAGGGGTCGAGTCAAAGCTCATGGCCCCGCCTCTTCACTGGCCGCTACTGGGTCACTCTCCCTGCGCCATGAGCTTTATCATACCTCTGCTTAAAGCTATGTATAGAGCCTGCCTCCACTACATCGCTTCCTAAACTATTCCACTTCCCGACAACTCTGTGACTGAAGAAATACTTCCTAACATCTCTGTGATTCATCTTAGTCTTCAACTTCCAACTGTGTCCCCATGTTGTTGTGTCCCATCTCTGGAACATTCTGTCTCTGTCCACTTTGTCAATTCCTCTCAGTATCTTATATGTTGTTATCATGCCCCCTATCTCTCCTGTCCTCTGTGTGTGTCTGTATGTGTGTATCTGTGTGTCCTCTGTATGTGTCTGTATGTGTGTGTGTGTGTGTCTCTCTCTCCTCTCTGTGAGTCTGTATGCACGTAAGTCTGTATGTGTGTGTCTATGTTGCAGATGAATGAGACACATATGCAACACACAAGTGTTGCAAATGTTTCTCATTCATCAACTTTTTTTTATTGCCTTATGTGCTAAATGTGAATTCCATATATTTTTTCTTCTCTTTGATGTTCATCTGGAGAATCAGTTTCTTTAACCTAAAACAAACACACACACACACATTCAAATAAAAACACATACACACACACACACATGAACACCATACACACACACACTCACATGAACACCATACACACACACACACACACACACACACACACACACACACACACACATGAACACCATACACACACACACACACACATGAACACCATACACACACACTCACCTCGGTAAACATGGTTAAACTTGGCCAACTCTGTTAAGGATATCAAAGACCATATACGTTTGTGGATGAGGGACTGTAGTGGCTGAAAGTCCGTGAGCCGCCTGGAAAATCTAGCTGGGACGGGTTCGAAACTTGGACAGGGGAAACGTAAATGGGGTGGGAAGGGTGGAAAGAGGAATATATAAGAAAAGAGGAGAGAAACCTTGACCGAGAGACACTGTCTCCGAGACCGAAGGGAAGAAGAAGGGTAATAGACGAGAATGTTGGAGGAATATGAAAGTGAGAAAGAGAGAGAGAGAGAAGCTTCCTCTATCTCGAGAATAAATTCCGGGGTTAAGTAGCGAGAACGAACCTTAGTAAGCGGGTAAGCTTTGTGGGAAAAGTTATGTTTGAGAGAATAAGCTTCCTTAGGAGATCAAGCCTATACGAGTAAGCTTTTTATGACATAGGATGGTTGGTTAATGGGGTTTAATGCCTATCGACTACACGATATCCATTAATCTTAACGGTAGCCTTATCACCACCAGACAAGAATACTTTAATCCCTAAAATCGGAATTTAAGTAACTCTTAACATATATGTGCTGAGAGAAATACACCTCTCAGGATGTATATTCTGTGACAGCAGAGGAATATAGCCAGACTTTGTATACAAGAGCAGAGGTGAGGTGAAGCACTTTGTATACCATCACTAAAAAGCTAAATTCATTAAATACACTAAAATACACTAAAACTCCCATACGAAAACTATAAAATAAAAAAAAACTAAATCAATGGAACTAACAAGCACAAAAACAGACAAATACTGTCACACTAATTTAAAATTACTCGCATCAATTAAAAGCCAATTAAATCTTTTATGTCAAAAACTACCCCAGTAATTATAAAAAAAAATTGTTTTACAAGTGACTGAAGTTGTCGACCAGCAGTTCAGCTGTGCCCCACGTTCAGCTGTGCCCCACGTTCAGCTGTGCCCCACGTTCAGCTGTGCCCCACGTTCAGCTGTGCCCCACGTTCAGCTGTGCCCCCACGTTCAGCTGTGCCCCACGTTCAGCTGTGCCAAACGTTCAGCTGTGCCCCACGTTCAGCTGTGCCCCACGTTCAGCTGTGCCACACGTTCAGCTGTGCCCCACGTTCAGCTGTGCCCCACGTTCAGCTGTGCCCACGTTCAGCTGTGCCCCACGTTCAGCTGTGCCCCACGTTCAGCTGTGCCCCACGTTCAGCTGTGCCCCACGTTCAGCTGTGCCCCACGTTCAGCTGTGCCCCACGTTCAGCTGTGCCCCACGTTCAGCTGTGCCCCACGTTCAGCTGTGCCCCACGTACAGCTGTGCCCCACGTTCAGCTGTGCCCCACGTTCAGCGATGCTCCACATTCAGCTGTGCCCACGTTCAGCTGTGCCCCACGTTCAGCTGTGCCCACGTTCAGCTGTGCCCCACGTTAAGCTGTGCCAAACGTTCACTGTGCCCCACGTTCAGCTGTGCCCACGTTCACTGTGCCCCACGTTCAGCTGTGCCAAACGTTCAGCTGTGCCAAACGTTCAGCTGTGCCCCACGTTCAGCTGTGCCCACGTTCAGCTGTGCCCACGTTCAGCTGTGCTCCACGTTCAGCTGTGCCCCACGTTCACTGTGCCCCACGTTCAGCTGTGCCCCACGTTCAGCTGTGCCCCACGTTAAGCTGTGCCAAACGTTCAGCTGTGCCCACGTTCAGCTGTGCCCCACGTTCAGCTGTGCCCCACGTTCAGCTGTGCCAAACGTTCAGCTGTGCCAAACGTTCAGCTGTGCCCCACGTTCAGCTGTGCCCCACGTTCAGCTGTGCCCCACGTTCAGCTGTGCCCCACGTTCAGCTGTGCCCTACGTTCAGCTGTGCCAAACGTTCAGCTGTGCCCACGTTCAGCTGTGCCCACGTTCATCTGTGCCCTACGTTCAGCTGTGCCCCACGTTCAGCTGTGCCCCACGTTCAGCTGTGCCCCACGTTCAGCTGTGCCCCACGTTCAGCTGTGCCCAACGTTCAGCTGTGCCCCACGTTCAGCTGTGCCCCACGTTCAGCTGTGCCCCACGTTCAGCTGTGCCCCACGTTCAGCTGTGCCCCACGTTCAGCTGCGTCTCGCCAGTCACACAGAAAAACAGGAAATTCCGCAAGCAGGTGACTATGGGTGATACATAGAGGACTATGACACATGTAACACATGGGTATCTTTATTATCTAAAAATTTCGACATTAAAGATTACCTAATAATAATATTCACAATAATCTTTATTTCTACAAGTACATGATTCAACTTATACAGACCATAGTTGACATCAGTGACATACTATATTGAAGCCCCCTTGTTATGCAGAGCATTACGGGCAACTTAGGTTAATTTTGTCCCCAGGATGCGACTCACATCAGTCGGCTAACACCACCCAGTTACCTATTTACTGCGAGATGAACAGGAACAGCAGGTGTCTTCAGAAAAAAACGTTCTAATTTTTCCACCAGTACTGGGATCGAACTACTACGGATCTCAGTGTGTGAGCTGAGTGCGCTACCATCCGAGCTACGGGCATTCTTAATTGTTGGTATTTTGTATCATTTCTAATATAAGTGTTCCGTGGTGATGATTATTATTATTGACTGTCAAGGTTCCAGCATCCACGTAGCTCGGAACTTATCCTCCTTCACTTCCTCACTTTTCCTACTCTTCCTTCCCTTTCTCCCTTCTCTTTCCCATCCATCGCCCCCTCCCATTTTCCTATTACTCTTCTTCCTTTACCCCCTGCCTCTTATTTTACTTTCCCCTTCCCACTTTTCCTATAACTCCCTCCTTCATTCCGCTCCCTTCCCTGACACATATTAAACCTCTATTCCCTGTTTTAAGAGCGTCTAGAAGCATCCTGAACAATAGCTGAGGCAAAGTCTGGAGCCACCCTAAACAACAGCTGGGCCAAGTCTGGAACCATCCTAAATAATAGCTGAGGCCAAGTCTGGAACCATCCTAAACAACAGCTGAGGCAAAGTCAGGAACCACCCTAAATAACAGCTGAGGCAAAGTCTGGAACCACCCTAAATAACAGCTGAGGCAAAGTCTGGAACCACCCTAAACAACAGCTGAGGCAAAGTCTGGAACCATCCTAAACAACAGCTGAGGACAAAGTCTGGAACCACCCTAAACAACAGCTGAGGCAAAGTCTGGAACCATCCTAAACAACAGCTGAGGCAAAACCTGGAATCACCCTAACAACAGCTGAGGCAAAGTCTAACATCAAACCTGGCAATCTACCTCCTAACAACAGCTGAGCAAAGTCTAACATCACTGAGCAACCTGTCCTCACTCTCTCTCTCTCTCTCTCTCTCTCTCTCTCTCTCTCTCTCTCTCTCTCTCTCTCTCTCTCCCTTTCGTCTTCTCCGGAGTTATGGCCGCTGTTACCCAATACAATACATACATAGTTTAATTTGCGAATGTATTATTTAATGCCCATTTGCTATTTGTTTGATGTAGCACTACACCCCAGTGGACAATTCTGTTCCAGGAGTGGAGGAAGCTCGCACCTCCGTCTGAAAAAAGCATGTGGGTCATTCAGCGTAAGGAGAGTGGTTCGGTGGCCTGCGAATTGCAGTGCGCTCTCTGATTATCAACCTGTTAGCGCATAGATAAACAATGGCAAGGAATGGAAAGTGTTTTGAATGAAAACAAAAATGAGAGTACTGAGAAACGGGGAAAAAATCGTCATTGGGAAATGTCAGCAGTGGGCTACCACAAGGATTGACACAATAGTGACACATGGAGTGTCAGTACTGGCACTATATTAACACGTGGATAATCAGTACTTGACACTATAGTGACGCCCGGAGGATTTTCGTGCGTCACTATAGGCTACAAAAAAAAGTGAATATCGAACACGGAACGTGAGGAGCACAGGTGTCCTCTTGTAAATACAGGACAGGTAAACGCAATAGGTAAACAAACACACGTATGAGCACACGCACGCACACTCATACACAAATACAGACAGGTACACACACACACACATTATGCAAATATTGGTAAGAGCAAAGAAGACTAGAAACGGAATTCAGGTTCGGGATACAAAATCTGCAAACCTCACACTAGGAGAAGGATCTCGGGGTGAGCATAGTACCGAGCATCTCGCCTGAGGTGCACATCATCTGTGAATAACCTCTGCAGAAGATGCGCAACTTCCAAATTTAAAACCAACTTTCAGGAATCTTAACAAAACCTGATGACCATGGAAGACATGATAAATCAAAGGAAGTGACAGGACTGAAGAAGACAGGCTCTTCGAGAGGTGAGCAACAGGTACAAGAGGGCACACCTGCAAGTTAAAAAAGTAGATGAGTCACAGAAACGTTAGGAAATATTTCTTCAGCATGACAGTGATCAGAGAGTGAGGCGACCTGCACAGCGAAGTGGTAGCGGAGACAAAATCCATACACAGCTTTAAAAATAGGTATGATAGATTTCACGAAGCCAGGAGCGATGCCAGTCGAGATGCTGGGCCAGGAGCTGAAATTCAATCCCTGCAACCACAAAGAGGAGAGTACAAACAGGTGAGGGGAGTACACACGCACACACTACAACTTCCTGCCACCTAAATCACCACTCAGAGATTTACTCTAACTAACCGAAAGAAATTTTTTCATAATTCTCTAAAATTCGCATGACTAATTCGCCAAGAAAAAACGCCAGAATTATTGTGATAGCTGCGCAACTCTTCCTTAGCTCGCTCACGAAACACATTTCTTTCTTTACAAAACTGAAATTAAATAATCAGAGGAACTGCGCCCCGGCATGATTAGATACTTAAGAAGAGGAAATAACATGAATTGACTAGATATTTATGAACGTAAATAGGAAGATTGAGACGATGTTATACGATGCGGGATGTGTAGTGATTTCTGTCTGGTAATGACAAGGAGGGTTCCGGTGGACTCAAAGCCACGGCGTTCTTCCTAAAATGTGTGTTGAGAAAGCATTCAGTTGATTTGCAAGACACGGCATTTATGTGGGTTAATTTAGCCTTACGTCTTGCAGAGAGAGTTAGCAATTTTTTTTTTTTTTTTTTGGGGGGGGAAGGTTGAAGGGTTTAATTCCAATATACGTTGCAAGTTAAGGCAATTGGAGAAACAGGGTTAGCAAACACATACACGCACACACACAGACACACACACACAGACACACACACACACAGACACACACACACACACACACACACACACACAACACATACACACACACATACATACATACACACAACATACACACACACACAACAAACAACAACAGTAATAATAATAATAATAATAATAATAATAATAATAATAATAATAATAATAATAATAATAATAATAATAATAATAATAATAATAATAATAATAAAAGGTAACACACTGCTGATATATTCAATTTTGCTAAATTAAAAAGTTTTTCTCTCTGGCAGTCATCAGTGGGCAGCAAGAGTCATCCAAAGTCAAAATTGGTTAGTGCCAAATTTTACGAGTCCGTTGCATGACCTAATATTGCTCCGGGTGTTTTTTTATTTTATATTAGTAAAACTGGGTACATCAGCAGTGTGCTGCTTCCTCTCCTCTGATAGTTACAGGGAACAGAAGCTGGATAGTTTTCCTGTGATATACTATCTCAGGGATGTTACATATGTTGCTGGGTGGTTAGTACGCTGGTTAGGGCATGATTACCCTTAATACCCTTTAGAATTCCATGGCCCCATTCAGGGCCCACAACGGGAGGTTCCTGAGTCTAAGTCAGAGCACTTAAATTGTTGACATTGACTCTAGTAAAAAAAATGGGGGAACTCTTTGTCGTCCAGAGTAACCATTCAGGGAACTCTGATTCCTTGCCAAGGGAAGTGTGGAGTTGAAATGTGAAGCTGTGTAGTCTTAGACTCGAGAAAGAGTGGTATTCAGTCATCCATAAGTAGGAATAATGTCTCAAATCACGGAACGTGTGAGACATGAATATGAAAGTCCTAGAACGCACTGGCCCGTGAGTTTTAAGACTCACTTACCTGTAGTATACCTGGAGGGCGTTCTGGAGGTCAACGCCCCCACGGCTACGTCCATGACCTGGCCTCACAGTTTATCAGGGCCTGATCAACCAGGTTGTTACTGCTGGCCGCACGTAAACCGACTACGAACCACAACCAGGCTGATCAAGTCCTGACTTAAGGTGCCTGTCCAGTGCCTCTTGAAGACAGCCAGGGGTCTATTGGTAATCCCCCCCTTATGTATGCTGTGAGGCAGTTGAACAGTCTTGGCCCCTGACACTTATTTTGTTATCTCTTAATGTGCTCATGGCGCCCCTGCTTTCCCTCCATGGGTTGAAACCTCAACCCGTTCTCTGATTTGTTTTCACCCGTGTTATTACGAGTTAGGAATAATGTCTCTTTGGACTCACTCTCAAAAATTCATAAAAAAGCTATGAGATTTAAGGCAAAGGCCATAAGAATAAAAGGGTCTTAGTAATAGACACTAACATTAAACACATCAAAACTCTCCAGTGTTTTGATCACTGATCGTTAAATGTTAAATCCTCTGACTACTTGTTGACAATAGTAGTAGACCTAAAATGTTTAGTCACTGATTTTTTTATTGCTCTTCCTCTACGGCTATTTTGTTTGATTCTGCCTAGTGGGTTTACTTAAGTCTGAACTGAACTAACTTGTTAGCAATAAATCTTGTTAGCAATCCTAAAATGTCCACGAAATGCATAGAAGTTTTTTTATTGTTTGCATTAACATGTATTTTGTTTGATTCTAGTATAAAAAAAATTATCTTTTGTTAGCATACATACTTTTATTAGCATAAATACTTTTGTTAGCATAAATACTTTTGTTATCATAAATACTTTTGTTAGCATACATACTTTTGTTAGCATACATACTTTTGTTAGCATACATACTTTTGTTAGCATAATACTTTTGTTAGCATACATACTTTTGTTAGCATAAATACTTTTGTTAGCATAAATATTTTCTCTGTGGTTTATGTACGTATGTTTCTCTGTTTACTAAAACATTTCTTAGTGTAATTGTTTTTCTTTGCTTAAAAATTTAGGAATAAACTTGTAAGATATTTAGTATCAAGGGAAAACAAAAGACTAAGCAATGGCAAAGGTAATCGTATCTTTTTTTATCTGCTTTTTCAAGAGGAACCTCAAGTCTTTGGTGAGTCGCTTCTCTTGCGTGTGTGTTTGTTTATGCTTGCTTGTTTTAGTCTGTTTAATACATGTATGTTGTTTTAGTCTGTTTATTATATGTGTTGTTTTATTCTGTTTAATACATTTGTGTTGTTTTAGTCTGTTTAATATATGTGTGTTTGTTTTAGTCTGTTTAATACATAAACCCGGATTAACATAAGCTCTCAAGTATATGTATACACCGAGAGAGTCAACTCGCGGTATATAAATCCTGTATTTTCTTCAAAGAACAAAAAGTCAGAATACAGCGACTGGAAAAATACACATATAACCTCACGTAGGAGAGAGACGCTAATGACGACGTTTCGCTCCTATTTGGAACATTTACAAATCACACTGTGACTTGTAAATGTACCAAGGCGGACCGAAACGTCGTCATAGGTTTCTCTCTCCTTGCGTGGGTTATGTTGTGTTGTCTTCGCTAAATCAGTCACAGATTGCATACTATTTACAGTTTATTTGCTTTCAATATTTTA
This sequence comes from Cherax destructor, assembly GCA_009830355.1. NCBI lineage: Eukaryota > Metazoa > Arthropoda > Malacostraca > Decapoda > Parastacidae > Cherax > Cherax destructor. The sequence continues at coordinate 95,159 of WNWK01004428.1, read as the reverse complement.
GAGTTATGTTTCTTGTTTGCTGAAGGATCGAGGACATACGACCTGTGGCTGCAGTTTATTCCAATAGAGATTTTTTTCCAAATGCTGAAAAAAATTATGAAGAGCCGTTCTCCCAGTCTTTTATTTTGGGTGATTTGTTGGTTCAGCTGCGTAGGGCAGCTGCCACTCCCCTCCTTCATCCTCTCCCCCTTTCCCTCACCCCCTCGCCTAGCCACAACCCCTTCCCCTCATTCTTCACCTTATTCTCCCTGCATGTCCCTCCTTCGCCCCCAAGTACCCTGAAAGCCATTGTCGTCTGTTAGTGTCTGGTATTCGTGTGTCTGAGTGTGGAGAATGGGGAGAGGGATAGGAAGGGGAAAGAGGATCGTTAGGTAGAAACGGAAGGGAAAGGAGAGGGATGAATTGAGAGGGAAAGAGGAGGTGGATGGGGAAAATGAATTAGTAGAAGGAAAGTTCTAGCCAAGGTCACAAATCAACTGAGAGGAGAATGCAAGAGGGAAGGAACTGAAGCACTCGACAGGTTTTATGATGCAAAATTGGATACAACAGCATAGAGAGACAGGGACAGACAGAGAGGCAGAGATAGATCCCATGCGCAGCTTTTGCTCTCTCTTTCCAACTATAATACAACTATAATACAAGGTGTTGAAATCCGTCATCGTGTGATAGGAGCCTTTAGCAGGACAATGAGAATAGCGTCAAGTATTCCAGCACGGGCTCATCAGCTACGGGAGATTCATAGACAGATGGGAGGAGGGAAGAGGAAAACGATTAACACACACACACACAAACACACACACACACACACACACACACACACACACACACACACACAAACACAGACCTGGACAAGCTCGACATCTGGTCTAGCAATTGGCTTCTCGAATTCAATCCCTCCAAATGCAAAGTCATGAGGATCGGAGAAGGGCAAAGAAGACCGCTGACAGAGTACAAGCTAGGCGGACAAAGGCTACAAACCTCGACAAAGGAGAAAGACCTTGGAGTGAGTATAACGCCAAGCACGTCTCCGGAGGCACACATCAACCAGATAACTGCGGCAGCATATGGGCGACTGGCAAACCTAAGATTAGCGTTCCGTTACCTTAACAAGGAATCGTTCAAGACACTGTATACCGTGTACGTCAGGCCCATACTAGAATATGCAGCACCAGTCTGGAACCCACACCTGGTCAAGCACGTAAAGAAACTAGAGAAAGTGCAAAGGTTTGCGACAAGGTTAGTTCCACAACTCAGGGGTCTGTCTTATGAAGAAAGGTTGAGGGAAATAGGACTAACAACACTGGAGGAAAGAAGGGTCAGAGGAGACATGATAACGACATACAAAATACTGCGGGGAATTGTCAAGGTAGACAGTGACAGGATGTTCCAGAGAAGGAACACAGAAACAAGGGGACACAACTGAAAGCTGAAGACTCAGATGAGTCAAAGGGATGTTAGGAAGCATTTCTTCAGCCACAGAGTAGTCAGGAAGTGGAATAGTCTAGAGAAAGATATAGTGGAGGCAGGAACCATACATAGTTTTAAGACAAGGTATGATAAAGCTCATGGAGCAGGGAGAGCAGAGACCCAGTAGCAGACAGCGAAGAGGCGGGATCAGGAGCTGAGTCTCGACCCCTGCAACCACAATTAGGTGAGTACAATTAGGTGAGTACACTCACACACACACACACATGAGGGAACAAACCCGACAAGTGGTAAGTTAGGAGGCAGATTCAGATGAGATGCGACTACACTGAGATGCGACTACACTGAGATGCGACTACACTGAGATGCGACTACACTGAGATGCGACTACACTGAGATGCGACTACACTGAGATGCGACTACGATGAGATGCGACTACAATGAGATGCGACTACACTGAGATGCGACTACAATGAGATGCGACTACAATGAGATGCGACTACACTGAGATGCGACTACACTGAGATGCGACTACACTGAGATGCGACTACACTGAGATGCGACTACACTGAGATACTACACTGAGATGCGACTACACTGAGATACTACACTGAGATGCGACTACACTGAGATGCGACTACAATCACATCACAGTGAGTACAAACACACTGTCCTTACCGCACTCTATCACATGTCAATAAATGATACATAATTTGCCTGCTTCTCTCTCTTTCTCTATCTCTCCCTGGTTATCCCAGCCTGCATCTAGTTATCTTTTGTTGTCTGTTTTTGGTTGTCTATGTGTTTATCTCGCTTTATCTCTCCCTATCTTTCTGTTTACCTCTTACTGTATCTATTCCTGCCTCTGTATATCCCTGTCTCTCTGTGTCTGTCCGTTTCTATGTGTCTATCTCTGCCTCTCTGTCTGTCCCTGTCTCTCTATGCTGTCCCTGTCTCTCTGTGTCTGTTTCTTCCGTTTTTTAACCACTTGGAACATATCCAAAGAGTGGCAAATATTTTCTTGGCAACAAAATCTGCGATATTGTCCTGCGAGAAAGTATTGTCTTGAACCAAGAAAGTCGTGGTTTGCTGAGAGAAAGTCGTGTCTTGGACGGAGAAAGTCGTAGTTTGCTCTTAGAATGTCGTGCTCTGAATCCGAGAAAATCGTATCTTGATCAAAGAAAGTCGTGTTTTGATCTAAGAAAGTCGTGTCTTGATCCGAACAAGTCGTGTTTTGCTTCGAGAAAGTTGCGGTTTGCTTCGTGGAATTCGTGATTTGAGCCAAGAAAGTCGTGCTTATCTTTAGATAATTAGAATTTTTATCAGTGAATTTCGAGCTCACTTCTTTTAATTCATTTTTGTATCTTAAAGTAAAATATCATGAGTACATTTGTCCAGCATATATACAGAAGAGTGACACACTGGAGTACATTTGACCAGCATATATACAGAAGAGTGACACACTGGAGTACATTTGTCCAGCATATAAACACGAGAGTGACACACTGGAGTACATTTGACCAGCATATGCACAGGAGAGTGCCACAGGGAGGTGTCAAGTATGCCCAAACTGAAAAGAGTAAATGAAATGAAACTCGACATATCTTAGAAGTAAGAGATTGTGTGAAGTGTACTGGGGAGCGAACTGGCGTCTTTGCAAGTGCAAGACCAAGGGAATACCTGCTTAGCCAAGGCACATGGGTACTCACAGACTGAGGGGTAAACACGCTCATGCCATCACTTAGAACACTTTTATTAAGTAATCGTGTAGTACACAAAGGGTTTTGTCAACTGTTGATTTTCCAATTGAAGGATTGACTTGGTTCCTAGTAAGTTACACGTCTTCATTCTAGTATTGGACATGTATCTAAACATTCATCTGCCCTAACTAACTCAGCAATAGTATAAAAAAATAAACAAATGTAACTATATGAAATCGTTTTCAAGAGATGAACTTCTCGAGTCTTTCAATGTCATGTTTAAGATGTGACATGAATTTAATATTAACCATTATCAATGGACTTGACAATCTTCATTCGAAAAAAATAATTAAACATTGAAAATAAGAGGTAATATAAATTGTAGCCAAAATAATTCATTCCAACGAATCAAAAAATATTTTTAATCGTGTGCCACATATTGTCAGAATAAGTATTTGAGACTAATACCAATTATATATTGTAAACTAGGCTAGATAAATTTTTTTCCGCATTATTCTCTGAAAGCGCAAAACTAATTAATTTTCTCTAAGTCCCTTACATTAATTAATCCTCTCTAAAGCTTTTCACAAAATAGGATCTTTAAACCCAAAATATGCTATTATTTAGCTTCAGAAATATATATATATTTTTTTCAAAAATTCAAACCAGCCTAGTACTCAGCCGGATGACCTAACACTATCATACCTGATATATGCTAAATAATATATGTGGCTAGAAAGAGACAATTACAGAGAGGAATTTTAATGAAACGTTTCGCCTGTGGATAGAGAGAAGAAGCCTGTCCTCGGGCGAAACGTCTCAGTAAAGTTCCTCCCTCCAGTTGTTGAGTTTTTCACCACTTGTCGCCTTTGCGAGATTTCTCCTGAAGACCTGTGGCTATTTTCGACCTCTTCCATAGGACCGACCCCGGTGTTCTGCAAGCCTCGCCCTCAACAGGCAGTAAACACTGTGTATCTCGCTGTCAAGAACCTGAGGACGTTACTGCCGATCATCGCTTGCCAACAGCAGCCTCGATAAAAACATGACACTCCTCTATGGAGAAGACCCGGGCCAGGACCCGTCCTGGGGAACCTACCTGACCTGTCGCCCTCAACTGCTGCTATGTCTGGCCTATATAAGTTACATGATAGCAACGACATTTAAGTACGTAAACTATTAAGGGGTCAGGATACTACACTTAATGCAATCTGTGGGTAGAATTCATTCGGTAACTGAACCAATTATTCCTTAATGCGTAACTGCATGGACCTTAATTTAACAATAGAGATGTATAATTCGTAGCTCCGTCAACTACAACTCGGTCGTTGGCGCACTCAGCTCACTCTGAGGTCCGGAGATCGAATCCCCGGTACGTCTGGAAAACATTAAGACGTGTTTCCTTAAGACACCTGTTGTCCATGTTCACCCATCACTATGAAATAGGTACCTGGCTGTTAGTCGACTGGTGTGGGTCGCATCCTGGGACAAAACTGTCCTAATTTGCGGGAAATGCTCTGCATAACAAGGGACTTTCTATATAGTAGTATGTCATTGATGTCAACTATGGTCTGTATACCTTGTACATGAACTTGTAGAAATAAAGATTATATTATATTAATATTATAACTTAGGAGATTAAATAATCTGCTCAACTGTTTACGTACATACATATCCATAACGTTACATGGAAATACAAAAAATTGTTTTAATTCCTCCAATTCAAGAAGAAATGTATTACTAGACAAACTGTAGAAAACTTTACTAACTGAATTCAAAACCAAATTTTTCATACACACTAAGAGGGATTACCTATAGACCCCTGGCTGTTTTCAAGCAGGCACTGGACAGGCACCTAAAGTCGGTACCTGACCAGCCAGGCTGTGGTTTGTACGTTGGACTGAGTGTGCAGGCCATGATAACAGCCTGGTAACAGGCCCCTATCAACTCATGAGGCCTGGTCACAACAGGCCACAGCACCCCGGAACTCTCTCCAGGTAACTCCAGGTAAACACACACACACACACACACACACACACACACACACACACACGCACACACACACACACACACACACACACACACACACGCACACACACGCACACACACACACACACACACACACACACGCACACACACACACACACACACACACACACACACACACACACACACATATATATATATATATATACATATATAAAACCCTAAAATAGGGATTAAACTCTCAGCGTATATACACAAAGAGATACACACCTCTAGGTACATATGTTCTTTGCGTTGAAAGTATTGTCGGTCTTTAAAATAAATGTATCCAAGGAACAGGGTAAGTTATTTGGTTTTCTTGTCTAGATATAAGCTGTGTATTATTATGTATGGATTTTAAAATATTATTGTTATTATTATTATTATTTATTTATTAACACATCGGCCGATTCCCACCAAGACAGGGTGGCCCGAAAAAGAAAAACTTTCATCATCATTCACTCCATCACTATCTTGCCAGAGGGATGCTTTACACTACAGTTATAAAACTGCAACATTAACACCCCTCCTTCAGAGTGCAGACACTGTACTTCATCTCCAGACTCGAGTCCGGCCTGCCGGTTTCCTGAATCCCTTCATAAATGTTACTTTGCTCACACTCCAACAGCACGTCAAGTATTAAAAACCATTTGTCTCCATTCACTCCTATCAAATACGCTCACACATGCTTGCTGGAAGTCCAAGCCCCTCGCACACAAAACCTCCTTTACCCCTCCCTCCAACCTTTCCTAGGCCGACCCTACCCCGCCTTCCCTCCACTACAGATTTATACACTCTCGAAGTCATTCTGTCTCGTTCCATTCTCTCTACATGTCCGAACCACCTCAACAACCCTCCTCAGCTCTCTGGATAATAGTTTTGGTATCACGCACCTCCTCCTAATTTCCAAACTCCGAATTCTCTGCATTATATTCACACCAACATTGACCTCAGACATGACATCTCCACTGCCTCCAGCCTTCTCCTCTTGCAACATTCATCACCCATGCTTCACACCCATATAAGAGTGTTGGTATAATTATACTCTCATACATTCCCTCTTTACTTCCATGGACAAAGTTCTTTGTCTCCACAGACTCCGAAGTGCTCCACTTACCCTTTTCCCCTCATCAATTCTATGATTCACCTCATCCTTCATAGACCCATCTGCTGACATGTCCACTCCCAAATATCTGAATACATTCACCTCCTCCATACTCTCTCCTTCCAATCTGATATCCAATCTTTCGTCACCTAATCTTTTTGTTATCCTCATCACCTTACTCTTTCCTATATTCACTTTCAATTTTCTTCTTTTACACACCCTACCAAATTCATCCACCAACTTCTCTTCAGAATCTCTCAAAAGCACAGTGTCATCAGCAAAAAGCAACTGTGACAACTCCCACTTTGTATTTGATTTTTTATCTTTTAACCCCACACCTCTTGCCAAGACCCTCGCATTCACTTCTCTTACAACCCCATCTATAAATATATTGAACAACCATGGTGACATCACACATCCTTGTCTAAGGCCTACTTTTACTGTTAAATAGTCCCCTTCCCTCCTACACACTCTAACCTGAGCCTCATAAAAACTCTTCACTGCTTTCAGTAACCTACCTCCTATTCCATTATTATTATTATTATTGAAACAACAGTCATTCACATGAAATAAGAGACATGGAACTGGAAGAAATAAGTTTTACTCGGTGTACTCTAACAAGAGCAGACAGTCGGCAAGCGCAAGTTTATTATTGTGTTTGTGAACTTGCGGAGGCAAAGTTTACCTTGTGCCTAGGGAGACTCTCAGGGTAGACGCACTAGAAAAACTCTCAGGGTAGACGTACTAGGTAGACTCTCATGATAGACGCACTAGGGAGACTCTCAGGGTAGACACCCAAGGTAGACGTCGGAGGAGTCAGCCAGACTGGGTCTGGGCGTAATGCAAATTTAGTAAGGAAGAGAAGGATGGAGGGAGGGTGAGATACCGATTATCGTCGGAGTGGGGAGGGAGGAGGATCAATAGATAGATAAATGACTGTGTGTGTGTGTGTGTGTGTGTGTGTGCAAGTGAGTTTGTGTTTTTGCATTTTCGACTGCAGTCATTTATGTAATTTAAATCTCGACCCTCCTATCTCTAGTCTCCTTCCTTCTTTCCTCCCTTCGTTTATTCCTTCCTTTCTCCCTCTCTCCCTCCCACTTTCCCCCATCCATCAGCCTTACACTCCACCCAGTTTTATTTCTTGTTGCAAGAGGGAATTCCTATCAGTATCTCAAAGTCATCCATCACCGCCACCAGGATAAAAGATAAGCGCTGAAATTAGTTTTATGGAGAAGTGTGTGAGGCGGCAGCCAGGGACCCACTCCACGGACCCCAGCCTAGGAATCCAAATTCTCTTGAAGGACTCCTCTTACGGACACATGAGGACTCTCGAGGCTAGAATTACAAGGCAAGTTGAAGGACTGCACGCGTTGGCGCTGGATCTGTGCTAGGACTCTGGAAGCCAGGTGCCCTCTACGTTAAGGATCCCTTCAGGAACTGATTTTTACCGATTAGGAAAGAACACCGAAAACCTATAACGTGAACAAAAATAAAACCTTTGTGTCTTACAAACAACAACAATAATAATAATAATAATAATAATAATAATAATAATAATAATAATAATAATAATAATAATAATAATAAAATTAATAATAATAAAATAATAATAATAATAATAATAATAATAATAACTAATAATAATAATAATAATAATAATAATAATAATAATAATAATAATAACAATAATAATAATAATAATAATAATAATAATAATAATAATAATAATAATAATAATAATAATAATAACAACTAATAATAATAATAATAATAATAATAATAATAATAATAATAATAATTATCGACACCAAGGCTCGTTCTTTAAATGGCCTCATTCCAGATCACGAATGAGAAAAACAAAGTACACAAACACTCACTTTCCCTAGCTTCCCTTTCCCCCTCCTTTACTCTGTTCCCCCTTCTTCCCCCTTCCCTCTCCTCCCCCTTCCCTAGTATCAGGCTCAGGTCTTCCCTCTCCCCGGGGATGTCCTTCCCAGCATCCATCTTCATTTGCTGGACAAGTTAGAGAGGTCGAGGCCGGATGCTGCGACTCGCACTGATCATCTTAAACATGGCAGATAAATTGGTAGCATCCTCTCTCGTCAACCTGACGGCCAGTGAGAGACTATAGCTTGTCTAGAGATGTGCTCTGGGCTGTTATACGCACAGAGATGTACTTTACGCCACTTGCAAGGATCTGTGAGATGTACTGAATATCCCCTGGAGGATGCTGAGAGATGTGCTGTAGGGGGCCTGGAAGAAACTGAGAGATGCCCTCAGAGATGTGCTGTGTATCTTCTGGAAGACGCTGAAGATGTACTCGACTTGGTATACGTCTAGAAATGCGTTGTGCTTTCCCTGGAAGACTTTGGGAGATGTACATCACTTGCATACATCTAGAGATGTGTTGTACGCCACTTGAAAGATAAGACGCTAAGAGATGTACATCACCTGTTACACGTCCAGAGATGTGCTGTACGCCACTGAGAAGACGCTAAGAGATGTACACCACCTGATACACACCCAGGGATGTGTTGTACATCCCCTAGATGGCGCTGAGAGTTATTCTTCATTTAAAACACACTGAGAGATATACGGCACCTGAGAGATGTGAAGAATGTGTTATAGGCTACTTGAAACCACTGAGAGATGTTCTCTACCTGAACAACAACTGAGAATGTGCGTCTCCTTTAGATGTACGTTACCTGGGCGTCTGAGTGACGTCTTGCACGTTACCCATTACTTTACCTCCCAGCAATATTACCCATTTTTTTCTTATCAATCAGCCATTGAAAAAAGGGTTGGGGAAATATTTTTGTTTGAGGGTTTTGGTTTTGAGAAAAAACTGCTAAGTCTGGGCCAGTAGGCCTGCTGCAGTGTTCCTCCTTTCTTATGTTCTTATGCCTGCCTTCTAATTCTTCCTTTCTATCCCTCCCTTTCCATTTTTTTTTTAAATTCAGGCTCTCCCATTTCTTTTAACACATCTACACATCTCACAAACATCCACTCCCTTTCTCTCTCTCTCTCTTACCATTACCTTCCACCCTCTCTTCCACCTCCTAAACCCCCCTATTCCCCTCCCACACTCCCGTCCCCATTCCCTAATCCCCTAACACCATAACCTTAATCTGCTTGTTGACAGGTGGACCCATTCATCTAGTAATACGTTTACGAATTAGACAGAAGTTTTTTCGAAACGACACACATATACAATCACTTGCAGTAACGAATTGCAAGATAAATCCTGCACGCGAGATCAGGATTGACGTTGCTGGTATAATGGGGAAGAGGATAATAGAGAAGAGGAAGAGAAGGAGGTGGATAATGGGGAGGAAGAGCAAGTAGACAGGAGAAAGTATGTCTGACTTATAACACTTTTATATTACACTTTAAAATATATGTGTTTTAAAAGGTGGGGATATAGCTTAGACATCCAGCTGACCAGGCAGCTGGCCAGGCAGCTGGCCAGGCAGCTGGCAAGCTGACAAGAGGACCACAGAGGTGTCAAGGCCACCGGTGACTACTTGACTGATGATCTCAATCCTGGTGGCGGTGTAGGAGGCGACCCTTGATGAGTTGACTCCATCAACGCAGGACACGAGGTGGGGGGGAGGAGCTCACCTAGAGGGATGCAACTGCCTAGAAGGAAAAGTATCCTAGAAGGAGAAAGTATCCTAGAAGGAGGAAGTATCCTAGAGTGAGGAGCTGATTTTGAAGACTTTAATGTTCTCTTTCATTTTACTTCAGATGATGATATGATAATAATAATAATAATAATAATAATAATAATAATAATAATAATAATAATAATAATAATAATAATAATAATAATAATAATAATAATAATAATAATAATAATAATAATAATAATAATAATAATAATAATAATTTCTCACTGTTTACAAATATATTACTCCGCTTTTGCAAAATATACAAAGAAATTACTCTTCATTTCAGTAAAAATATTCTGTACTTGTATGATATAGGGAAAAATTCTTCTTTGAATTATTTACAGGGAAATTATCCTCTGTAAAAGCATTAATAGGGAAAATAATTTTTATACATACTTTCAGATAATTTTTCCCTTCATATGGATGTGCAGGGAAATTATTCCCTTTTGTGCAGGGAAAATTGTTTTGTTTACGAATGCTCTGGGGAAAATGTTATTTTAATACTGATAGGGAAATTATTTATCTGTATTCCCAGCGAAATTATTAATTTTAAGAGAATTAATAGGGAAATCATTCTTTTCAGGAGAAAAAAAAAAAAGTCACAGTACAGTGACTGGGACAACGCACAGTACCGTGACTGGAACAACACACAGTACAGTAACTGTAACAACACATAGTACAGTGACTGGAACAACACACAGTACAGTAACTGTAACAACACATAGTACAGTGACTGGAACAACACATAGTACAGTAACTGTAACAACACAGTAAAATAACTGAAACAACACAGTACAGTAACTGAAACAACTCACAGTACAATAACTGTAGCAACACACAGTACAGTGACTGGAACAAAACATAGTACAGTGACTGAAACAACACAGTACAGTAACTGAAACAACTCACAGTACAATAACTGTAGCAACACACAGTACAGTGACTGGAACAACACATAGTACAGTGACTGGAACAACACACAGTACAGTGACTGGAACAACACATAGTACAGTGACTGGAACAACACACAGTACAGTGACTGGAACAACACAGTACAGTGACTGGAACAACACATAGTACAGTGACTGGAACAACACACAGTACAGTGACTGGAACAACACATAGTACAGTGACTGGAACAACACACAGTACAGTGACTGGAACAACACACAGTATAGTGACTGGAACAACACATAGTACAGTGACTGGAACAACACACAGTACAGTGACTGGAACAACACATAGTACAGTGACTGGAACAACACACAGTACAGTGACTGGAACAACACATAGTACAGTGACTGGAACAACACACAGTACAGTGACTAGAACAACACACAGTACAGTGACTGGAACAACACATAGTACAGTGACTGGAACAACACACAGTACAGTGACTAGAACAACACATAGTACAGTGACTGGAACAACACACAGTACAGTGACTGGAACAACACACAGTACAGTGACTGGAACAGCACATAGTACAGTGACTGAAACAACACACAGTACAGTGACTGGAACAACACACAGTACAGTGACTGGAACAACACACAGTACAGTGACTGGAACAACACATAGTACAGTGACTGGAACAACACACAGTACAGTGACTGGAACAACACATAGTACAGTGACTGGAACAACACACAGTACAGTGACTAGAACAACACATAGTACAGTGACTGGAACAACACATAGTACAGTGACTGGAACAACACACAGTACAGTGACTGGAACAACACACAGTACAGTGACTGGAACAACACACAGTACAGTGACTGGAACAACACACAGTACAGTGACTGGAACAACACACAGTACAGTGACTGGAACAACACACAGTACAGTGACTGGAACAACACACAGTACAGTGACTGGAACAACACACAGTACAGTGACTGGAACAGCACATAGTACAGTGACTGAAACAACACACAGTACAGTAACTGTAACAACATACAGTACAGTAACTGTAACAACACACAGTACAGTGACTGGAACAACACACAGTACAGTGACTGGAACAACACACAGTACAGTGACTGGAACAACACACAGTACAGTGACTGGAACAACACACAGTACAGTGACTGGAACAACACACAGTACAGTGACTGGAACAACACACAGTACAGTGACTGGAACAACACACAGTACAGTGACTGGAACAACACACAGTACAGTGACTGGAACAACACATAGTACAGTGACTGAAACAACACACAGTACAGTAACTGTAACAACACACAGTACAGTAACTGTAACAACACACAGTACAGTGACTGGAACAACACACAGTACAGTGACTGGAACAACACACAGTACAGTGACTGGAACAACACACAGTACAGTGACTGGAACAACACACAGTACAGTGACTGGAACAACACACAGTACAGTGACTGGAACAACACACAGTACAGTGACTGGAACAACACACAGTACAGTGACTGGAACAACACATAGGATAGTGACTGGAACAACACACAGTACAGTGACTGGAACAACACACAGTACAGTGACTGGAACAACACATAGTATAGTGACTGGAACAACACATAGTACAGTGACTGGAACAACACATAGTACAGTGACAGGAACAACACACAGTACAGTGACTGGAACAACACACAGTACAGTGACTGGAACAACACATAGTATAGTGACTGGAACAACACACAGTACAGTGACTGGAACAACACACAGTACAGTGACTGGAACAACACATAGTATAGTGACTGGAACAACACATAGTACAGTGACTGGAACAACACATAGTACAGTGACTGGAACAACACACAGTACAGTGACTGGAACAACACACAGTACAGTGACTGGAACAACACATAGTACAGTGACTGAAACAACACATAGTACAGTGACTGGAACAACACACAGTACAGTGACTGGAGCAACACACAGTACAGTGACTGGAACAACACATAGTACAGTGACTGGAACAACACACAAATAATTCGCACTTGGGATACCGAAACTTATGACGACGTTTCGGTCCCACTTGGAACATTAACTAGACACACTGGTTTAAATAGTCTACGTCACAGTCGGATCGAAACGTCGTCATAATATTCAGTCTGCTATATGTGGGTTATTTGTGTATCCCTCTAGATGTATTTACAGGCAGGTTGCTTCATTTACATGCAAGTTGACGTATTTACATGCAAATTGACATATTTACATACAAGATGACGTATTTACATGCAAATTGACGTATTTATATGCTACTTGACGTATTTATATGTAAACCTACGCATTTATGTACAAGTTGACGCATTTACAAGCGAGTTGCTCTACTTATCTCTTCATTAACAGAGAGAAAACAAAGATAAATGAGACGATGACAAAAATAGAAAAAAAACAGCAAATACAAAATTATACTAAATACAGACAATCGTGAAAAACAACAACACAATAACATTAATTCCTCGCATCAAAGTCTATAATATTTCCTGTAAGGAAAAAATGTTTTTGTCACTGTGTGTTTTTTTTAACCCTTCCTTGAGGTTAGGTCAGGTAAGGTTTGTCAAAAAACAGGACAAGTGTTTCCTGACGCGGGGTCTTAGTTATATGATGACCCACAGCTGGAGCTTTTGGTCATTTGACCGAGGCCTTCCACTGGCTTAACCCTCCTCCCCCTTCAAAAATTATACTAGTGATTTTAACCATTTTCAGTAATACAATCCTTCTCTGAGAATCAGTGAAAATTGTGAATCTTACTTTTGAGAACTTGGAACGTATAAGCCTGGGGTAAAGTAGCACTTAAATTTTATAGGAAGTAGAGGATCATCTAGAACTGCCTTTTATTACTATGAGGGGTAAGAGTAAAGGGAGGATGAAGGGGTGAAGAGAGGAGGGGAAGGGTCGAAGAGAATTCAGGTTAGGGTAAGGGGTCGAAGAGAAGACAGGTTAGGGTAAGGGGACGAAGAGAAGACAGGTTAGGGTAAGGGGACGAAGAGAACACAGGTTAGGGTAAGGGTCGAAGAGAAGACAGGCTAGGGTAAAGGGACGAAGAGAAGACAGGTTAGGGTAAGGGAACGAGGATGGAAAATGAATCTTTAAAACATTTTCTTTAATATCTCTTTGAAAATGAATTTTGAATTTAAAAAAAAAAATGTTTCGAGAATTTCCATTTTAAAACGAATCTTTTAAAAACATCTTTCTTGAATTTATCTTTGAAAATGAGTACTTAAAAACATCCTTCATTAAGTTTTCTTTGAAAATGAGTGTCTTTCCAAATACTCACTTTCAAAGATCGTCAGATAAAAGGCTCGTCTTGCCCTTTGAAGAATGAAAGTGAATTCTTCCCTACAAAGAACTTTTTCAAGCTTTAACTCAGCAAATACGTCATGTCTCTGTGCCTCTCTCAGTTTCCACGTCTCTGTGCCTCTATGATGCCACGTTTCTGTGCCTCTCTCAGTTTCCACGTCTCTGTGCCTCTCTGAGGGCCACGTCTCGGTGCCTCTCTGAGTGCCACGTCTCTGTGCCTCTCTGAGTGCCACGTCTCTGTGCCTCGGACATAGATATCAGTATCACCTGATTTTTTTCCCTTAAATATTCTCCCATCAAGTGCTTTGACGCTGCTGATGGACTTGTGATCCAGGGAATTGGATCTGCCCTCCCTTTTCTCTGATGAAACACAATCACCTCCTACTCCGCAAGCGACCCCTTCCTCATGATTGTTATGATAATAATAATAATAATAATAATAACAATAATAATAATAATAATAATAATAATAATAATAATAATAATAATAATAATAATAATAATAATAATAATAATAATAATGATAATAATAATAATAATAATAATAATAATGATAATAATAATAATAATAATAATAATAATAATAATAATAATAATAATAATAATAATAATAATAATAATAATAATAATAATAATAATAATAATAATAATAATAATAATAATAATAATAATAATAATAATAATAATAATAATAATAATAAAATAATAATAATAATAATAATAAAAACAACAGCAACAACAATAACAAAAACAATAATAATAATAATAATAAATCTGTTTCTTATTGTTTTACCAAAATATTTTCATAACCTGAAAAAAATTCCCAATTCCACAAATAAACGAAAAACGACGTTTCGTTTTCGGTCTTTCGTGAAGCATAATCGCTCAAAACATGCTAATGGTCCAGGGTTGACCGAACTTTCGTCTCCCTTTCATCTCAAAAATGCATAGCTAGGCTGGAAATTCTGCTTTAAATTACAAAACCAGCCAGATAACGCAATACAAATATCGCTTCATTGCAAACGGGGTTTCAGGGACGGGTTTCAGGGACGGTGCAATACATTGCTGTTGCAAAACACAAGGACGCAATGCTAAACTACCAACAGGCGTTTCAGATCCTAATTTAAAGGCTTTCGAAAGCCGAAATGTACGATTACAGGCGCCGATGCAGGAGGAAGAGATAATAATGGAATGACGGATATAGAAATTGGTAAACAAAGTAGATGGAGGGGAATACACTTGTGGGAGGGAGTAATGAAGGCAGAGTGATGGTAGTAATGGAGAGGAACACACTAAAGGGAGTAATGAAGGCAGAGTGACTTTAGTAATGGAGAGGAACACACTAGTGAGAGTAATGAAGGCAGAGTGACGGTAGTAATGGAGAGGAACACACTAGTGAGAGTAATAAAGGCAGAGTGACGGTAGTAATGGAGAGGAACACACTAGTGAGAGTAATAAAGGCAGAGTGACGGTAGTAATGGAGAGGAACACACTAGTGAGAGTAATGAAGGCAGAGTGACTTAGTAATGGAGAGGAACACACTAGTGAGAGTAATGAAGGCAGAGTGACGGTAGTAATGGAGGGGGACACACTAAAGGGAGTAATGAAGGCAGAGTGAGAGTAGTGATGGAGGGGAACACACTAGTGAGAGGGAATAATGAAGGCAGAGTGAGAGTAGTGATGGAGGAGGAGGAGGAACACACTAGTGGGAGGGAGTAATACAGGGAGAATGGGGGGTAGTAATGGAGATAAATACACTAATATGAGTGTGAAAGGCAGGCAGAGTGAAGTAACCCTCTCAATACACCTCACGCATTCTAGTTCCACACATGTTACTGAGTATCACAACTCCGCTAATTTCACTCCACCGTCCCCTCCACGTATCCCCTCCACGCGTCCCCTCCCGATATGAGGCGAGAAACAGAAGATAATAACCAAGGCTGTGGGAGGGGATCCGGCGCCCCTCCCAGTCAGCAGATTACATGAACCCCAGACAATAAATTTCAATTTATAGGAGCCGTCACCCCAAAAGACGTTCCATCATGAATAAATTGCCCACCAGAGACTAATTGCAGGCGATTCTTGTCTTTAATTACAGTAGTACGATCACCCTCCCAGGCCTTGTTACCAAATTTGCGTACTAGTAGCTACTACTACTACTACTCTCTTTACTTCTGCAGTTTCGGGTAATGGTTTTGAAACCGGCCTCACGTGGGATTTGAACTCAGCCGTAATTCTGTTCTGTTAGGAGTACTTAATCCGAATTGACGTCAAATGGGATTCGACTCGGAGTATAATGTGGAGATCTCAAGGAATAAAATTCCTATTGCAACTCCCAGGGATCACTTAATTGGAACCGGGGTTGAAATCGGTGTCATAATTCGGCAGTATCACCACCGCTTAATACGAAGAGAAGGGGCCTCTGTAAAGTGCAATAAATCTCAGGTAAACTAGCAGGCCGGCGGTCCGTACGTTGTTAGCGCGTGTTAGCGAGGGGATTGACGAGGTCGTTCGCTATGAATTACGGCGGTGTTTGTGCGTCGGTCGCTCGGGGAAGTTCCCGAAGCATTAATTACGCCCCAGAAACATTTCGGCTCCGCTCTCACGAATTTATCAGAGCTCGGGGAGTACCTTGTTTACTTCGGTTCTAAGTCGTTTATTTACTAGTGTATTTATACCTATTTGGCAAGAATATATACACCAAGAAGTGTATAGTTTAATCTTAGGTATTAAAGTATTCTTGGCTGGTGGTGAACAGGTTCCACACAGACTTAATGACCCTCGTGTAGTCGATAAGCTTTAAACCCATTAACTTATCAACCTCGAAGGTATAAGCGTCTCATAAGATGGTATAAGCTTCCCTGCAGATGGTATAAGTTTTTCTGCAGTTGGTATCACCTTGAACTCATCAATTACCGGTAAGTTGGGTTACTAAAAAGCTTTATTTTGTTTCCTTTTTGTCACGAAATTTTGTTTTTACAGCAGCTGTAGCAAGATTGCTGTTATGATGCTGCTGTCTCTTGTTATCTGGTATGCTGTTGTTGCAGCTGCTGCAGGTGCTGAGTCGTTGCTTTTAAAGATTAGGATTTTGCTCAGCGGTGAGTTGTTGTTTCTCTCTGGGCCGAGTTGATGACTAGACACGCTTCACGATGTTCCTCTCACAGCTGAAATTCGTAAATATTCGTAATGATGTTTCTGGGCTGCAATATTTTAAACATATTTGATGTTGCAATTCTCTGTGTTTGGATGTTTAAACTCTCTCAGTGCTGTCTAGTGCTGCATTTTATTGCCTCTTCCTGTCAGTCTGGCTGTTAGTTGCTGTGTGCTGCTGCCAGTTGTTGTTTGGTGTTGCTGTTGTCTGATGATCGGTGTGTGTGTGTGTGTTTCTTGCTTTCTGTTGTTTGCTGTTGCTACTGTCTGTTGTTCAGTGTCAGTGTTTCATGCTACCTGTTGTTTGGTATTGCTGCTGTCTGTTGGTTGGTGTCTGTCTCTCCTGCTACCTGTTGTTTGGTATTGCTGCTGTCTGTTGGTTGGTGTCTGTCTCTCCTGCTACCTGTTGTTTGGTATTGCTGCTGTCTGTTGGCTGGTGTCTGTCTCTCTTGCTACCTGTTGCTGTTACTGCTTTCCACAATCTACGTTTTGTAACGCTTCTGTTAACGCCTCACTCTAGGCGTCAAGGACTGCAATATTCTTACGATTTAAAAAATGCGAGAATGTTTCTCGACATTGAGAAAATTTGAGCCAAATTTTCATATTTGATATGAAAGGAAAAACATTGATATTTTTCAGTATTTTCCTGATTTTTTTTATATCATTTTCAAGAATTTTTTTTTTTAGGAAATCTCAATTTTTTAAAATTACGTTTGGATTACTTTATGTCAACACACTATTACATTATTACATTTCCTATTAAGGACATCATCTACATAAATGAAAAAAAAATAACCATGTAAAGATTATTTTTTAAAATGAAATTGTATGCCAGCAAATTAACATGATTTTTTTTTTGTGAAGAGGATTACATTTCAATTTATGATATTACTTTTATAACACTGCAGAAAATTACCTTCCATTTTCTTTTACAAGATTACTACGATTTACAGAAGGAAGAAACCGACTTTTATTTACTCTAACAAGATTATTCCAATTTCCGATTTACAGCACCAAAAACAAAAAAAAAATAATGTAATTACAGGATTGGCTTGTGTTTATAAGCTTTATTGCATAAAAATTTATTAGTGTAATTTTCCTCTGATTACTTTCGTTTACAAATTAAATTTACATGATAATTTCGTATTTGCATTTTACGGCGAGGCTTGAAGCGCCACGGGGATGCAAGAGCCTGTTGGAGTGTGTCCTGGAATTTAAATTGACTTGGGATTGGATTAATATAGGGAATTGGAATCTCAAGGTAAAAGCATCCGGTGCGTTGAAAACGCACACACGCAAACAGGTATGCGTGTGTGCACACACACACACACACACACACACACTAGAGGATAGGAGGGTTAGGGGAGACATGATAACGACATATAAAATACTGCGAGGAATAGATAAGGTGGACAGAGACAAGATGTTCCAGAGAGGGGACACAGAAACAAGGGGTCACAATTGGAAGTTGAAGACTCCTATGAGTCAAAGGGATGTTAGGAAGTATTTCTTCAGTCATATAGTTGTCAGGAAGTGGAATAGCCTAGAAAGCGACATAGTGGAGGCAGGAACCATACATAGTTTTAAGACTAGGTTTCATAAAGCTCATGGAGCAGGGAGAGAGAGGACCTAGTAGCAATCAGTGAAGAGGCGGGGCCAGGAGCTATGACTCGACCCCTGCAACCACAAATAGGTGAGTACATATATATATGCAAGACAACCACTATGAAAAAATAGAGGAATTCCAAGCGCTTTCGTGACTACTCACATTATCAAGGAACTATATGTGAGTACTCACATCATCAAGGTCTGGTGGCTAAAGCTCTCGTTTCACACGGCGAGGGCCTGGGTTCGATTCCCAGCCAGGGCAGAAACATTGGGCGTGTTTCTTTACACCTGTTGTCTATGTTCCCCATCAGTAAAATGGGTACCTGGGTGTTAGTCGACTGGTGTGAGTCGCATCCTAGGACACTGACCTAATCTGCCCGAAATGCTCAGCATAACAAGGGACTTTCTATATAGTAGTATGTCACTGATGTCGGCTAGAACTGTATACCATGTACATGTACTTGTAGTAAATAAAGATATTATTATTAATGTGAGTAGTCACGAAAGCGCTTGGAATTCCTCTATTTTTTCATAGTGGTTGTCTTGCATATTTTGATATCACCTGTTTACTGTGATCTTTTTGTATATATATATATATATATATATATATATATATATATATATATATATATATATATATATATATATATAAACATTCGCATGGTGTCCCACTTCAATCATCTACATCCATCTATACATCCTTCTCTACCTTCCCCTTCCTCGCCCAGCCAGAAAAAACATAATCCCCATCAGTCCTGGAAACAACAAAGGATTTGACCGTCTCTTACCATACTCTGAGGCCGTGTCATAACACTGCCATTTACCTTTACTGAAGTTAATCTCTCATTCTCTTCTCTCTGTATACAAACGGAGATGAATACTCAACAGTGCTTTCACACAGGTGCGTTTAATGAGTATATTATAATTTAAGTTATATATTTGAGTATGGTATAGACCTTCGTAATAAATACCGACAAATTAGTTTAGATAATCACGTAAGTAAACACTAGGATTTGGAAGTAAATGGCATAAAATACTGACACAATGGAAAAATAAATACATAAGCATATAATGTGATCATTTATTGACAATGTTTCGCCCACACAGTGGGCGAAACGTTGTCAATAAAGGATCACATTATACTGCTTATGTGTTTATTTTTCCAAACACTAGGATATGTTTATTTGAGAATATTTAGGTCCTGGGACCGAAACGATTTCTAATAAATAGGTCCTAGCGTTGGCTCACGTGTCTTTATATACCGTGTATATTTGAGTAAATGAGAGCGATGATGCTACATTTCAGCGAGAAAAAAATCACTGAAATAATGCATACGGCTTTCCAGTATTAAGAATTCAGGGAATGCTTCAGCTGCTTTTGTATTAAAGGCTATTTTATTGAGCTCAATAAAATTGAATTGTATGTAAATGCTGTAAATTTATAAAAAAGGATGATTGGAGAGACAGTTCTAACTTATGCTATTCAATATTTGTATATCTCGTAACAATAAAAAGGCTTCCAAATGAGCTGATTTACGTTAACAACTTTTAGCTTTTAAGTAAAGTTAGGAACCCTCTTGTAAAACCCTGTGTAAAAGAGAGAGGAGAGAGATAGATAGATAGATAGATATATAGATAGATAGATAGATAGATAGATAGAGAGAGAGAGAGAGAGAGAGAGAGAGAGAGAGAGAGAGAGAGAGAGAGAGAGAGAGAGAGAGAGAGAGAGAGAGAGAGAGAATGGAGAGAGAGAGAGAGAGAAGAGAGAGAGAGTGAGAGGAGAGAAGTGTGTAGTTTCCCAATCAGTAAATAATTTGAAGTCTTTGATAGATAGGTTGGTAGTTTGTCTCTGTATACTGTAGTCTGAGGTTGTTATAAGTTCTCGCTGAACACTAGAGATCCCGAACTTATGCATGTCCAAGTTACACACAGTCATACTAACAAACAACACTTAGAAACCAATAAAGTACAAATTGACATAAAAAATTACCATCCTTCGCCCCAATGTAGTTTATACAGACAAATCTTTTGTAAGTTGAAAAGAGAATGAGGCTTGTTAATTTGCTGGGCATTTAATATATGCAGCTCTGAATTTTTTATTAAGTTATGTGATGTGTTAAGTCTGTGTGAGTTATAGAGCAGTTAGGTTCTTTATTCCGAATGTTTCATTTATACAGTCGAATACGGAGGCAGCAAAAGCAGTGTCGAGGTAAAGGTGATTTAATATGATCTATACCTCTCCACTGCTTCTGTTCTCTACCTAGTTGCCACCTTTGTCTTCGACTGAAGAAACCTACTGTGTAGGCGAAACATTTCTTAATGAAGATACCTAAGGGTTTCACATATGTCTGAATTATCTCCATATCGGTATTTTATACTGTTGTTTTATTCACAGCCTACCATTCAATAAAATATGTACTTACTCTCGGCACTTGTTTGGTATACTGTCTCTGTTTGTGTATGTAATTTTTACGTGCGTCCCAGCCTGTCTGTTATTTCATGACCTTTTTTGTTCTGTGTACCTTTCTTTTGGAATGATAGATTGTGGGAAAGATGGCAGCAGTCAGGTGTGTACACATAGGAATGGTAATGTGTGGACATGACAGGGAGATGTATATGCACTGCCTGTGGAGAAGTTCAGTATTTACTTTAATGATATATAATCCCGACAAGTTGATAAATAAGACACATGTGCAACATCTAAAAGTCTTTATTATTCATGATTCATCTTTATTTCTCCTAATAAAAATTCATAGGTGCTTCACATGGAAATTTCAATGTATTAGTTACAGATTGATTATTCACCGCATGATGATCCTCAGTATTGTGGATTCTCACTGAACTGTCTACGTGTGTCCAACCTACGGACTGTTCTTGCTTCTGGGAGGCATCGCCCCGCGGCCCGGTCCCAGATCAGGTCTCCTGGTTAAGAAATTCCCTGTAATAAAATTTATTACACGTATGAGTCTGGTTAAAGTTACTATTGCCACCACCTTTAGTTTTGGGTATAGGACCAACGAGTGTGTTATAATATTCCACTTAGGGAGCTGTAGAAGATCGATCCTTATCTCATAATCTCTTGAACTCTCCTCTCGCAGCCAGTCCCCTCTTGTTTCACGACCAGGCTTCAACGAAGCCTCTTCCAGTCTCTCATCTAGGTTTACACACAGTATTTCCCTGTGTTTTCTCATAATTTAAGAATCTGAAAGGATACTTTGATCTCACCTTCGAAAGTTGTTACTTAGGGTAAGGTATGACTGTTATCCTTCATAGGTGTCCCCTAGGGTGACTACTGCCAGTATCATCAGCTGCCCCTCTGTGTGAATACTGCTAGCATATGTTAGGTGTCACTCAGGGTGAACACTGCTAGCATATGTTAGCTGTCACTCAAGGAAAACACTGCTAGCATATGTTAGCTGTCACTCAAGGAAAACACTGCTAGCATATGTTAGCTGTCACTCAAGGAAAACACTGCTAGCATATGTTAGCTGTCACTCAAGGAAAACACTGCAGCACATGTTAGCTGTTACTCAGGGTGAACACTGCTAGCATATGTTAGCTGTCACTCAGGATAACACTGCTAGCAACCGTCAACTGCCACACAAGCTAAGCTTGAGGGGCTGGGATCAAGACTCCCAGCAACCACAAACTAGTTAGTTACAACTGATATTCGTCAGGCGAAGCTGGCTGCTGGAACTGAAACAAATTTTCTATTATTTATAGCCCAGTGTTCCTGAATAGTTAAAGCCTCTCTGATAAACATGAATTGTTACGGGGCTTCGAGGGGCATTCCTAGGTCACTGCCCCTGCAAATACAATGGTTATTTTGCCGTTGTTTGTAGTTGTGTCTGTGATTTTCCAGTGGTTTCTCTTGCGAACTTCTGTTGTTTTCTCGCAGCTGGTAGATGAGTAGTGAGAGTAGATGAAAAGGGAGAGTAGATGAGTAGAGGCCCAGCCCTTCTTCACCAGACTTCACCCCTCGCTTGTTATATTCTTTGCTTGCAATATTCCCTGCTTGTTACATACCCTGCTTGTTATATACTGTCCTTGTTATGTACTATGCTTGTTAAATTCCCTGCTTGTTATGTACCCTGCTTGTTATGCACCTGCTTGTTATATTCCCTGCTTGTTACATACTATGCTTGTTATGGTCCCTGCTTGTTATTTACCCTGCTTGCTATATAGACCCTGCTTGTTATATTCCCTGCTTGTTACATACCCTGCTTGTTATATACGGCCCTTGTTATGTACTATGCTTGTTATATTCCCTGCTTGTTATGTACCCTGCTTGTTATGTACCCTGCTTGCTATATACCCTGCTAATTCTCGTCTCTGTAATGGATATGAAAGTGCAATTGTAAACATTTGTCTCATCTCACACTGAGAGAGATATATACCTCTCTGTGTGACAGACACATGGGCAAAACAAACCTTGACTTGTAAAGCACGTTTCGCTCATAACAGAGCTTTATCAAGAGTATTTCCTCTTTTTTGGTTTAAATCGAATTACCACCCATTCTCTAGGCGTTGTATGACCCCTACGGATTTACCTCTTCCCTTGAATATAGTAATATTACAAATGCATCGTTTATCACCTATTATAATACAAACAAAGGATTCGTTTATCACCTGTTTATAGATCAACAAATAACTCGTTTATCACCTGTCTCAAAGATAAACTCACAATCTCACTAACATATTAGTATATTTTTCATTTATTATTACAAACTTTGTAAATCAGGTAGTCATTTAATGGGCAAAGTCAAGCAAAGTTATTCTTTACGTGCCAAGTTTTGTAGCAAAGTTGTTTTCCGAGCGACCAGCCATCAGACTCTTAAGTTATTTATTTCGATTCCTCCAGCCACGCCCACTTTGTCGACTCCTCCAGCCACGCCCACTTTGTCGACAATGTGATAGACACAGTTTATTTTAACAATTTGACGGTACTTTGTTATAGACATATTCTGTTTTAAAATACATTACGACACCTTGTTATAGGCTCTAAATTTGACGATACCCTGTTACACAGATGTGTATTTTGACAATAATTTGCTATATGGGGTCCTATATGTCATATTGGCACTATACTGACAAGAGATTTTGCGACATCCTGTTGTAGACACAGTCTGATTAAAAAAAAATCTTGCTATGATTAAATTAATGGTACATAATACTATTAATGGTGTTGGAGTGGTTGGTATTTTTGTTTAATAAATGTATGAAAGAGGGGAAGGTACCTAGGAATTGGCTGAGAGCGTGTATAGTTCCTTTATATAAAGGGAAGGGGGATAAAAGAAATTATAGGGGAATAAGTTTACTGAGTATACCAAGTAAAGTGTATGGTAGGATTATTATTGAAAGACTTAGAGGTAAGACAGAGAGCAGGATTGCAGGGTAGGGGATGTGTAGATCAGGTGTTTACAGTGAAGCATATATGTGAACAGTATTTAGATAAAGGAAGGGAAGTTTTCATTGCATTTATGGACTTGGAAAAGGCATATGATAGAGTGGATAGGGGAGCAATGTGGCAGATGTTGCAAGTGTATGGAATAAATTGTAAGTTACTAAATGCTGTAAAGAGTTTTTATGAGGATAGTGAGGCTCAGGTTAAGGTGTGTAGGAGAGAGGGAGATTACTTCCAAGTAAAAGTAGGTCTTAGACAGGGATGTGTAATGTCACCATGGTTATTTAATATATTTATAGATGGGTTGTAAAAGAAGTAAATGCTAGGGTGTTGGGGAGAGGGGTGAGATTAAATTATAGGGAATCAAATACAAAATGGGAGTTGACACGTTACATTTTGCTGATGATACTGTGCTTTTGGGGATTCTAAAGAAAAGTTGCAAAGGTTAGTGGACGAGTTTGGGAGAGTGTTTAAATGTAGAAAGTTGAAAGTGAGAATAGATAAGAGTAAGGTGATGAGGGTATCAAACGATTTAGATAAAGAAAAATTTGATATCACGTTGGAGAGAGGGATTATGGAAGAAGTAAATGTTTTCAGATATTTGGGAGTTGACTTGTCAGCGGATGCGTTTATGAAGGATGAGGTTAACCATAGAATTGATGAAGGAAAAAAGGTGAGTGTTGCGATGAGGTATCTGGAGACAATGAACGTTATCAATGGAGACAAACAAGGGAATGTACAAGAGTATAGTGGTACCAACACTCTTATATGGGTGTGAAGCTTGGGTTGTAAATGCTGCAGCGAGGAGGCGGCTAAAGGCAGTGGAGATGTCGTGTCTAAGGGTAATGTGTGATATAAAAATTATTAGTCAGAGGGCTGAAGAGTGGCTGTTGAGGTGGTTTGGTCATTTAGTGAGAATGGAACAAAGTAGAATGACTTGGAGAGCGTATAAATCTATTGGGGAAGGAAGGCGGGGTAGGGGTCGTCCCCGAAAATGTTGGAGGGAAGGAAGCGTGAGTGACCGTGTTAGATAGGAGTGAATGAAGACGAATGGTTTTTGGGTCAGACGGACGTGAGTCCTGGAAATGGGAAGTACAATGCCTACACTTTAAAGGAGGGGTTTAGGACATTGGCAGTTTGGAGTGACATCTAAACTGTCGTATCTAAGCGCTTCTGAAACGACAGTGATTATGTTTGAGTGATGGTGAAAGTGTTGAATGACGATGAAAGTTTTTTCTTTCTTTTTGGGTCACCCTGCCTAAGTGGGAAACTGTTGTATTATCTAAATTAAGTATTATATTACCAAAATTAACTATTGTATTATCAAAATTAACTATTGTATTATCAAAATTTACTATTCTATTATCAAAATTAAGAATTTAATTATAAAAATAAAGAACTGTATTTGGAAAAATAGACACAAATGGGCGAAACACATCTGTTTGTGACTTGATTAAGTCCAGTGTGTGGGCGAAACGTAGTCAATTAAGTATCGCATTATACTTCATTTGTGTCTGCTTTCCCATCGTGGCGGTATTTTATTCCATTTATCTCCAAGAATCGTATTACCAAAATTAAAAATAATTTTATCAAAATTCAGCATTGCATTATCAAAGTAACGCATTAAAAAATGAAGTACGTTTTGAACGCGAACTGCGACATTAAAAAAAAGATATGAAAAAATAGGTTACAAAACTCTCTGTAACTCAAGAGGCATAAGGAATCAAGTCTCGCGTTTAACGAATCAAGTCTCGCGTTTAACTCTTGTAATACGATGCTGGGAGTGAGAAAGGTAGGTCAAAGATCATTTATTGTTCATTTAATTAAAGTGTTTTATTCGTAACTATGCGTTGAACCCTTCTGGGATAATTAAGCAAAATCGTAATGAAGGAGAGGAAGAAGAGGAGAAGGAAAGGAAGGACGGGGAAGAGGAAAAGGAGGGGAAAGGGAGGAGGAGGAAGAGAAGAAAGAGGAGCAGCATAAGAAACAGCAAAAGCAGCGCAGGAGCAGTAGCCGTAGACAATAATAATAATAATAATAATAATAATAATAATAATAATAATAATAATAATAATAATAATAATAATAATAATAATAATAATAATAATAATAATAATAAATAGTAGTAGCAGTAGTAGTAACAGTGATAGTAGTAGTAGTAGCAGTAGTACTAACAGTGATAGTAGCAGTTGCAGCAGCAGCAGTAACAGCAGAAGCGGCAGTAGTAGTAGTATTAATAGTAGTAACAATAGTAGTAGTAGTAGTAGTAAGAGGATCGCCAACCTTCCAGACTCGCCGGGATTTAAATTTCTCACGTGTTTCGTGGTTTAAATGTCCATCTAGTCGGGTCAGGCAAACGTTTAAATGCCTTTCTCGCCGGGTCAGACAGACCTTTAAACGTCCTAGACTCTGTGACGTGACACATGCGCCGGGGTTTAAATTTCCCACGCGAGCAGACGCTTAAATGTCTGACATGTTGAGGTTCATTAACCTACTCCAGACGCACTGGCGTTAGTAGTTGCTGTTGTTTCTACTTTTTTTTTCTTTTCTGTTATATATATATATATATATATATATATATATATATATATATATATATATATATATATATATATGAATCACAGTATTGACTGGAGCAAAGCTACTATAATCCATCATACAGATTGAAGGTGCAGAAGGAAACCGGTAGTCTTTTGTGACTGAAGGAATTTTGCATGACAGAAGGACAGTACAGACTGCACTAGCAACCTTCATTCTGAAGAGGGTCCTAGTGTTAGGTCGAAATATACAGTACTCCTCCTCTTTTGTTTTATTTTTTTAAGGTAGTTTTGATGTAGATATATTCGTCCCAAAACAAAAGCCGAAATGCATTGAAAAACATGTGTTATTGATATCTCTGTACCATTGTTTATGTTCTGTTATTTCCCTACCATCTCTCGCTAAAGTACAACTCTTTTCATTAGTGTTTCCCTGCCAGTTCTCTCTAAAATGCTGCTCTTTCCACCAATAATTCCCTATCTGTTCACCCCCAACAGCCAATATTTTTCCCTTCCATCTCTAGGACACTCTACCAACATTTATAGATTGTTTTCCTTACATGAGGGCAGTCTTCACCAATATTTCCCTGGCATCTCTACTTCGAGGGGGCTCTCTCTTCACCAATATTTCCCTGCCATCTTTTCCTTAATGGGTTGGGGAGAAAGTGAAACTCTCTCCACTAATATTTCCCTGCCATTTCTCCCTCAAGGGGGCTAGCAGTTCCAACAATATTGTTTCACTGACAGAAACAATTCAGTTCCGTTCGAAGCTTCCACTCCGCGGATGAAATTGTGTATGCAAAGACCCTCGGGAGACCTGTGTTAAGATGAATGTTACTTTGTGAATGACGTGGTGATTCCTCCTAGATGCTGTGGTGTATGATACCTTCTGGATGCTGTGAAGGTTTGCAAATGTTGCAGGGATTAATCCCCTCAGGCAGCTGGTACACTTTCAATCTAAAATGGTAACTTCAGTAAACATAATGCGCTTGCAACATAGAATAGGCGGTACCTCGGTAAATAGATGACCGATAGATCACAGTGCCTAAAGACAACGGCAACATGAGGAGCAACAGAGAACACAGTCTGTAAAGGCAGCAACATCAGCAGCAAGAGAACATTGGACTTGGTAAAAAGGCAGCAACATCGTGAACTCCGGAACAGAGGTCCCTAAAAGGTGGCAATATGATGAACAACAGCAAAAACGTCCTGGAGAGACGGCAACATCAGGAACAACAGCACAAACGGCTATATTAGGAACAACGGAGAGTGAGCCTGTATAGGCGAAAATGTCAGAAACAGATGAACAGAGAGCCTGGAAAGGCGGAAACATCAAAAACATGGAATAAAAAGACTGGAAAGGCAAAAACATCAGAAACCAGAGACCAGAAAGCATGGAAAAGCGAAAACATCAGAAACTAGAGAACAGAAAACCTGGAAAGGCGAAAACGTCAGAAACCAGAGAACAGAAAGCCTGTAAAGGGTTTCATCCAATTAGCATCAACGTTCATGTACTCTGGGTCAATCGGCTTTCAGCCTGGGTCCTCTCTATTAACCTCACGAGCGCTTTACCAATCAGTAAGCCAAAACCTTCAGTTTTAATTGTAACCGAAGCATGGAAATTAAGTACATATTGTTGTGTCTTCTTAATGTTGTTGTTATTATTTGCAAATCTTGGTTTCAAAGTTACGGATTTTTTAATCTATGTTATAAATTTCATCACCACTATCACCATTTTCTTCTTCATCTTCTTCTTCTCCTCCCCTCTTCCTTCTTCTTCCTTTTCGATTAATAAATTGCTGACCACTTTTCCTGGACTCTCCTTTAATTGGTAGAAACTCTACATTTACATCCATGACAACAGCCAATCACTGGGAGTGTAATGTCCCACGAGCATTGATTGGATGTGTTCTCGAAAGTAAACATTAGATCGAGCCAATGAGCGCTCAGTAATCAGCAGCTGAGCTCAACACACCAGCCTGTCTATTTTATGTCTTGCTGTTTCAACTCAGTTGTGTTCCACGTCAAAATTCTGTCTATATCAGAACAAATAATCTAAAATGTTTCGACCAAACAATGTTTCGATCCAGTTTAGACAAATTATCAACACTCATCTGCTCAGGACGGAACGAAACGTGCTCTAAGATATCCTCTAAAACGCTTGATATATTTGTGAATTGTTCAAGGTATATTGTGCATTAATCGTCTAAAAACACACCTTTTCTTAATATAGTCAGTTATGAAGGAGATATCTTCGTAAATATTTAATTTCTGGAGTGCAGGGAATAGGCTATCTTGAGGGATGGCAGCTCGCAAGTAACGGCAGTTATGCTGGAAAGAAACCTAGGAAGGTCCAGTAGTTGTTGAGATCCTACTGGAATATTTGGGGAAAGCCTTACTGGACTCTCCCAGCTCAGGCTTCCATTCTGTGTGATGGAATACAATAAGTGAAACCTAGTTAGCGTTTATTCCCACTCTCTAACTACCATCACACTGCTGATGTATCTAATTTTGATGAAAAAATATACTATGGTAATTATATTTGGTATAATGAAACCAGGGTTTATGTAAACAATACACACATACACACACACACACTGACATGTATAGTATGCAAGGTCATGGAGAAGATAGTCAGGAGAAGAGTGGTGGAGCACCTAGAAAGGAATGAGCTTATCAACGACAGCCAGCACGGTTTCAGGGACGGGAAATCCTGTGTCACAATCCTACTGGAGTTCTACGACAGGGTGACAGCAGTAAGACAAGAGAGAGAGGGGTGGGTAGATTGCATATTCGTGAGCTGTAAGAAGGTGTTTGACACAGTTCCACACAAGAGATTAGTGCAGAAGCTGGAGGACCAGGCAGGAATAACAGGGAAGGCACTACAATGGATCAGGGAATACCTGTCAGGAAGACAGCAGCGAGTCATGGTACGTAGCGAGGTGTCAGAGTGGGCGCCGGTGACGAGTGGGGTTCCACAGGGGTCAGTCCTAGGACCGGTGCTGTTTCTGGTATTTGTGAACGACATGACAGAAGGAATAGACTCCGAAGTGTCCCTGATTGCAAATGATGTAAAGTTGATGAGAAGAATTCAATCGGACGAGGACCAGACATAACTACAAAGGGATCTGGACAGGCTACAAGCCTGGTCCAGCAATTGGCTCCTGGAGTTCAACCCCACCAAGTGCAAAGTCATGAAGATTGGGGAAGGGCAAAGAAGATCGCAGACGGAGTACAGTCTAGGGGGCCAGAGACTTCAAACCTCAATCAAGGAAAAAGATCTCGGGGTGAGTATAACACCAGGCACATCTCCTGAGGCGCACATCAACCAAATAACTGCTGCAGCATACGGGCGCCTAGCAAACCTAAGAACAGCATTCCGACATCTTAATAAAGACTCGTTCAGGACCCTGTACACTGTGTACGTTAGGCCCATATTGGAGTATGCAGCACCAGTTTGGAACCCACACCTAGCCAAGCACGTAAAGAAGCTAGAGAAAGTGCAAAGGTTTGCAACAAGACTAGTCCCGGAGCTAAGGGGTATGTCCTACGAGGAGAGGTTAAGAGAAATCGACCTGACGACACTGGAGGACAGGAGAGATAGTGGGGACATGATAACGACATACGTAATACTGAGAGGAATTGACAAGGGGACAGAGACAGAATGTTCCAGAGATGGGACACAGCAACAAGGGGACACAGTTGAAAGTTGAAGACTCAGATGAATCACAGGGATGTTAGGAAGTATTTCTTCAGTCACAGAGTGGTCGGGAAGTGGAATAGTTTGGGAAGCGATGTAGTGGAGGCAGGTTCCATTCATAGCTTTAAGAAGAGGTATGATAAAGCTCATGGCGCAGGGAGAGTGACCCAGTAGCGGCCAGCGAAGAGGCGGGGCCAGGAGCTATGAATCGACCCCTGCAACCACAACTAGGTGAGTACAACTAGGTGAGTACACACACACAGGCACACACACGAGTTAAGGGGTATGTCCTACGAGGAGAGGTTAAGGGAAATCGACCTTACGACACTGGAGGACAGGAGAGATAGGGGGACATGATAACAACATATAAGATACTGAGAGGAATTGACAAAGTGGACAGAGACGAAATGTTCCAGAGATGGGACACAGCAACAAGGCGACACAGTTGGAAGTTGAAGACTCAGATGAATCACAGAGATGTTAGGAAGTACTTCTTCAGTCACAGAGTTGTCGGGAAGTGGAATATTTTAGAAAGTGATGCAGTGAAGGCAGGCTCGATACATAGCTTTAAGAAGAGGTATGATAAAGCTCATGGCGCAGGGAGAGTGACCCAGTAGCGGCCAGTGAAGAGGCGGGGCCAGGAGCTATGACTCGACCCCTGCAACCACAACTAGGTGAGTACAACTAGGTGAGTGAGTACACACGCACACACATACACACACACACACACACACACACACACACATATATATACTTGCCACATCTGTGTAGTTCAGTTTGGAGGCTCGATCCTCCGTCCGGTAAAGTCCCGCAAAAGAGACGAAGTATAGAGGGAGAATTTTTTTTTACCACAGATTTAGTAGTTGTTTGTGAAATTTAGTGGCTGAATTTTTTTTTATTTTAGAGGGAAGTACTAAATCCATAGGGACCATATAGAGAACGGAGGATAGGAGGCAGTCAGGGTTGATCCTTGCAAGCGGATTTAATGTTTTTTTTTTCATGGGGAAGCGCTAAACCCGTAGGGGTCAATAATACAGCGCCTTGGGAATGGGGAGGAAATGAGATACGATCTAAGTGGAGGGTACGTCCATTTCTCCTGGATTAAGAGCCCTTTCACTGGGCATCAAGGCCCCTCCCTTGAGGGACCAAACATATGACAATGTTTCGGTTCGTCCTGAGTCATTCTCAAGTCCCAGATGAACTTGATGATGGTCCAGGATGGTCCAGGATGGTCCAGGATGGTACAGGATGGTCCAGGATGGTCCAGGATGGTCCGAAAGATGGTTAAAAGGTTCCTGTTATGTGGGGCTTATTTGTGGTTTATCCGGTCGCATTAATGTGACATTTAATTCCTTAAAGTGAAGGGTAGCTTCACTTACCTGGATCAAAAGCCCTCAAACGGCGAGAATACAATTTCACAATAGTTTCATCTACAATTCATCATGGCCGTGTTGAGTTCTTATTAGCGTCATGTGATGCATTACCCTTGTGTGTGGACACTGCTGCCTCCCTGTGCTGCACGCCTCCCTGTGCTGCACGCCTCTCTGTGCTGCACGCCTCCCTGTGCTCCACGCCTCCCTGTGCTGAACGCCTCCCTGTGCTGCACGCCTCCCTGTGCTGCACGCCTCCCTGTGCTGCACGCCTCCCTGTGCTGCACGCCTCCCTGTGCTGCACGCCTCCCTGTGCTGAACGCCTCCCTGTGCTGCACGCCTCCCTGTGCTGAACGCCTCCCTGTGCTGAACGCCTCCCTGTGCTGAACGCTTCCCTGTGCTGAACGCTTCCCTGTGCTGCACGCCTCCCTGTGCTGCACGCCTCCCTGTGCTGCACGCCTCCCTGTGCTGCACGCCTCCCTGTGCTGCACGCCTCCCTGTGCTCCACGCCTCCCTGTGCTGAACGCCTCCCTGTGCTGAACGCTTCCCTGTGCTGCACGCCTCCCCGTGCTGCACGCCTCCCTGTGCTGCACGCCTCCCTGTGCTGCACGCCTCCCTGTGCTGCACGCCTCATTGTGCTGCACGCCTCCCTGTACTGCACGCCTCCATGTGCTGCACGCCTCCCTGTGCTCCACGCCTCCCTGTGCTGAACGCCTCCCTGTGCTGCACGCCTCCCTGTGATGCACGCCTTTCTGTGATGCACGCCTGCCTGTGCTGCACGCCTCCCTGTGCTGCACGCCTCCCTGTGCTGCACGCCTCCCTGTGATGCACGCCTTTCTGTGATGCACGCCTCCCTGTGCTGCACGCCTCCCTGTGATGCACGCCTTCTGTGATGCACGCCTCCCTGTGATGCACGCCTTTATGTGATGCACGCCTGCCTGTGCTGCAACCCTCCCTGTATTGCACGCCTCCCTGTGCTCCATGCCTCCCTGTGCTGCAAGTCTCCCTGTGCTGCAAGCCTCCCTGTGTTGCAAACTTTCCTGTGCTGCAAACTTTCCTATGCTGCACGCCTCCCTGTGCTGCAAGTCTCCCTGTGGTGCAAGCTTCTCTGTGTTGCAAACTTTCCTATGCTGCACGCCTCCCTGTACTGCACGCCTCCCTGTGCTGCACGCCTCCCTGTACTGCACGCCTCCCTGTACTGCACGCCTCCCTGTACTGCACGCCTCCCTGTGCTGCAAGTCTCCTGTACTGCACGCCTCAGTGTTCCGTTAACCTTCCTGTGCTTCAAGCCTCCCTGTTGTGCACGCCTCCCTGTGCTGCAAACCTTCCTGTTCTACAAGTCTTTCAGTGCTGCACACCTCCCTGTGCTGCAAACCTTCCTGTGGCTCAAGCCTCCATGTGCTGCACGCCTCCTTGTGCTGCACACCTCCCTGTGCTGCACACCTCCTTGTGCTGCACACCTCCCTGTGCTGCAAACCTTCCTGTGCCTCAAGCCTCTCTACGCTGCAAACCTCCCTGTGTTGTACGCCTCCCTGTGCTGCACGCCTCTATATGTTGCACGCTTCCCTGTGCTGCAAACCTTCCTGTGCTGCACGCCTCCCTGTGCTGCAAGTCTCCCTGTGCTGCAAACCTCCCTGGGTTGCAAACCTCCCTGTGCTACACGCCTCCCTGTGCTGCAAGTCTCCCTGTGCTGCAAACCTCCCTGTGATGCAAGCCTCCCTGTGCCGCAAGCCTCCCTGTGCTGCAAGCCTGCCTGTGCTGTAGTTACTGCAGGCCAGTTGTAGCTAGTACAGGCCAGATTGTAGCTAGTGCAGGCCAGGTTGTAGCTAGTGCAGGTCAGGTTGTAGCTAGTGCAGGCCAGGTTGTAGCTAGTGCAGGCCAGGTTGTAGCTAGTGCAGGCCAGGTTGTAGCTAGTGCAGGCCAGGTTGTAGCTAGTGCAGGAGAGGTAGCTAGTGCAGGAGAGGTAGCTAGTGGACAGGTTGATCTAGGCAGCGTTGTAGCTAGTGCAGGCCAGGTTGTAGCTAGTGCAGGCCGGTTGTAGCTAGTGCAGGCCAGTTGTAGCTAGTGCAGGCCAGGTTGTAGCTAGTGCAATGCCAGGCTTGTCAGCTAGTGCAGGCCAGGTTGTAGCTAGTGCAGGCCAGTTGTAGCTACTGCAGGCCAGGTTGTAGCTAGTGCAGGTCAGGTTGTAGCTAGTGCAGGCCAGGTTGCAGCTAGTGCAGGTCAGGTTGTAGCTAGTGCAGGCCAGGTTGTAGCTAGTGCAGGCCAGGTTGTAGCTAGTGCAGGCCAGGTTGTATCTAGTGCAGGCCAGGTTGTAGCTAGTGCAGGAGAGGTAGCTAGTGCAGGAGAGGTAGCTAGTGCAGGACAGGTTGTATCTAGTGCAGGCCAGGTTGTAGCTAGTGCAGGCCAGGTTGTAGCTAGTGCATGCCAGGTTGTAGCTAGTGCAGGCCAGGTTGTAGCTAGTGCAGGCCAGGTTGTAGCTAGTGCAGGTCAGGTTGTAGCTAGTGCAGGCCAGGTTGTAGCTAGTGCAGGAGAGGTAGCTAGTGCAGGCCAGGTTGTAGCTAGTGCAGGCCAGTTGTAGCTAGTGCATGCCAGGTTGTAGCTAGTGCAATCCAGGTTGTAGCTAGTGCAGGCCAGGTTGTAGCTAGTGCAGGCCAGTTGTAGCTACTGCAGGCCAGGTTGTAGCTAGTGCAGGTCAGGTTGTAGCTAGTGCAGGCCAGGTTGTAGCTAGTGCAGGTCAGGTTGTAGCTAGTGCAGGCCAGGTTGTAGCTAGTGCAGGCCAGGTTGTAGCTAGTGCATGCCAGGTTGTAGCTAGTTCAGGCCAGGTTGTAGCTAGTGCAGGCCAGGTTGTAGCTAGTGCAGGTCAGGTTGTAGCTAGTGCAGGCCAGGTTGTAGCTAGTGCAGGCGAGGTTGTAGCTAGTGCATGCCAGGTTGTAGCTAGTGCAGGCCAGGTTGTAGCTAGTGCAGGCCAGGTTGTAGCTAGTGCAGGTCAGATTGTAGCTAGTGCAGGCCAGGTTGTATCTAGTGCAGGAGAGGTAGCTAGTGCAGAACAGGTTGTAGCTACTGCAGGCCAGGTTGTAGCTAGTGGAGGCCAGGTTGTAGCTAGTGCAGGTCAGGTTGTAGCTAGTGCAGGAGAGGTAGCTAGTGCAGGCCAGGTTGTAGCTAGTGGAGGCCAGGATGTGGTTTCTGCAGGCTAAGTTGTAGCTCTTGCAGGCCAGGTTGTTGCTACTTCAGGCCATTTTGTAGCTCCTGCTGGTCAGTTTGTAGCTAGTGCAGGCCAGCCACACCTTGTAACATTACAACCACACCTTGTAAGAACACCTTGTAACATTACAACCACACCTTGTAAGAACACCTTG
Source organism: Cherax destructor (assembly GCA_009830355.1). Taxonomy (NCBI): domain Eukaryota; kingdom Metazoa; phylum Arthropoda; class Malacostraca; order Decapoda; family Parastacidae; genus Cherax; species Cherax destructor. The sequence goes on along the minus strand of WNWK01004428.1, from coordinate 59,822 downwards.
TAACATTACAACCACACCTTGTAAGAACACCTTGTAACATTACAACCACACCTTGTAAGAACACCTTGTAACATTACAACCACACCTTGTAAGAACATTACAGCCACATTTTGAAAGCAACGTTACAGCCACATCTTGTTACTACGTTACAGGCACACCTTGTAACATTAAAACCACACAACGTAACAACGTTACAGCCACGCCTTGTAACAACGTTACAGCCACGCCTTGTAACAACGTTACAGCCGCATCTTAACCACACGGAGCGTGTGAGGTCATACGTTGAGGGGGACATTTAAGAATGGAATATTGCTTTTCTTTATTTGGCTTAACATTCGATAAATATTTATATTCCCTGTGGTAATAAAAACATTTTTTTTAACATAAAGGATTTAAAAAGTAGGAATACACCAATAAAAACATATATTTCATAAAACACATCATACAAAACTCTCATCCATATCATCCAGACCGTCATGTTTTTTCTCCTTGTCGTGGTACACATGGAAGTGCTTCTCATCTCCGAACCGGAGTCGTGGTGAACCGCTGTACCGGCGGTGCTGGGGTGGGGTCTCCTGGTCCACCTCGGGTTCGGGTCGGGGCAAGGACCCGCTAAAAGGCAGATCGAAACGTCTATCAAGCGAGCGGTACTTGAGCAGGGCCTCGGCCTCCGCCCCGCGGGGCTTGCTTGGCCTCGGAAGGGAGCGGTACCCGCTGCCCTCGACTCTTCGGGGCGGTGGGTCGTAGTGGCGCCCCACGGACGCGCTCACGCTAGGAGACTTCTTCATGCAGGAGATGGGGGGCGGAGAGCGGGGAATTAGGGGGTCGTACTCGTGGCTGACGGTGCGGGTGGGGAAGGTGAAGATATGGCCAGTGGGCTCCCTGCTGACGTCTCGATCCCTAGCTAGGTCTCGATCCCTAGCAAGGTCTCGATCTCTTGGGAGGTCCCTCCCGAAGTCTCTCTCTCTAGGGAGATCCCGAGAGATGTCTCTAGGAAGGTCCCTCTCTCTAGGAAGATCCCTTTCTCTAGGGAGGTCCCGAGATAAGTCTCTAGGAAGGTCCCTCTCTCTAGGAAGGTCCCTCTCTCTAGGAAGGTCCCTCTCTCTAGGAAGGTCCCTTTCTCTAGGAAGGTCCCTTTCTCTCGGAAGGTCTCTCTCTCTAGGAAGTTCCCGGGACAAATCTCTAGGAAGGTCCCTCTCTCTCGGAAGGTCTCTCTCCCTAGGAAGTTCTCGAGACAAGTCTCTAGGAAGGTCCCTCTCTCTAGGAAGGTCCCGAGATAGGTCTCGAGGCAAATCTCGACCGAGATCCCGTGGCAAGTCTCGACCTAGGTCTCTGGTAAGCTCGCGCGAGGTGTAGGGAGGAGAGGAGACCAGAGCAGGTCCGCCGCTTCTAATAACGCTGCGAGGAGAGCCATAAGGCTCTCTGCCTAAAGTGCCAGTCGAGCCGTAAGGCTCCCTGCCCAGGGTGCTGGAAGCGCCTGCAGAGAACTGTGGGTTCAACAACACCCCAGATTCTCCCCGGTCGTCGAGCGATGACCGGTACCTCACCGTGGGCGGCTCTCGGTCCCTCACTATAGGCGGCTCCCGATCCCTTAAAATTGGAGGTTCTCTGTCCGGATACCCGCCCATTACGTCCACCCCCCGGGGCACGTGCAAGCCGTGCATCGAGTCAGAGTATGAGCCCCGGGGAACGTAGAGATTATGAGACACAACGTCGCCATTCGGGCCTTTCATTGGTCCTCTCCTGCCCTGGTACATGGCGTCGTACGTGGTTCTCGGCACTTCGTTTTTATTCACCAGAATCCCGCTTTGAGGCTTGGGCGGCTCCACGAACAGCACCGTCCGCCCCTGAGAACTCTTGCCCCCGTTGTCCGAGCGTCCGTTCTCCTTGATGATTGGTTGCAGCGGTCGGGAAGGCTGCCGGATGATAGGCTGTAACGGGATGCTCTCCTTCGTGTGCGCCACTTCTTTGACAGCGAGTTGGGAAACCTTGGACAGGTGGTTGCCACTGGCCGAACCTTCCTTGCCATCAGGCGACTGCTTCTGCGGGTTGAGATAAAAGGTGTTTAGCAGAGTTATTTGTAAACAAAGTGAAGACACGAATGCAGTGGAGTCCTTATTATAGAGAGTCACCCAACATTGGTACTTGATAAAGCCCAATGTTGGGTGGATCATTAAACAAATAAATGTCTCCACTGCACCTGTGTCTTGTTTACTAACTGTCGACATCGTGCCATTGTCTCCAGCTCTACACACGATCCACAGACAAACACGTATTAAGGGACAAATTATTGTTATATTTATGGAGACGCGATAAATCCATAAGGGTCATGCAACCGCTGTGCCTGTGCCACTGTTAATGTATGCTTCAAGTACCAATGTATATGACAACGGAGACCCCAGATTATTATCAGAAGTTAGAGGACAGATGGTTTAAAAAGAAAGATGAGCAAGCACTCGGGCATATTTGTCACAAAACGATGAGGCCTTGGACGTGTCTACCTGGAGGGTCATTCTGGGGTCAACGCCCCCGCGGCCCAGTCTTTGATCAGGCCTCTCGGTGGATCAAGGCCTGATCAACCAGGCTATTACTGTTGGCCGCACGTACTCCAACGTACGAACCACAACCCGGCTGATCGCGTACTGAATTTAAATCACCGACTTTAGGTCACTTTTAATAACCATGTCCTAGTTCTGGATCACCTGTCCTAGTGCTGGATAACCATGTCCTAGTGCTGGATAACCTGTCCTAGTGCTGGATAACCTGTCCTAGTGCTGGATCACTTATCTCTTTAAACCACCTGTTGGTACCACTCACCATGGTTTATACCAAGTTAAAACACTGAAGCCAAGGTACCAATGTCATCAATCTAAAACTTTCAAGTAAATTCCCTAGAAGTAATTTCTAAAAAGATCTGAATGTTCTTGAACATTATTTTATGCTGCTAAACGCAAAAATACGACTTTACTTCGACGTTTGGTAATCTAAAATTAACAAAAACAAATTAACTGGAATTAAAGAAGAATTCTTTGTTAGTGAGAAAAGCGTGTCGTAAGAGGTGACTAAAATGCCGAGAGCAAGGGGGTAGTAACCCATTGTTTTGTGTAGCTTATTAAATGTAAAAAGAAGAAAAAATTTTTTTCTTCTATTTTGGATCACCGTGCGTCGGTGGGAGACGGCCTATGTGTTAAAAAAATTAATTCTTTTCAGTGTTTACACACCATATATGACCGCCAAATTTTTGCTTCCTTTGCGATGATCGGAGCGCAGCAGAACAATGGCTTAATGCTGTATTGGCTTGTAAACACGAAATCTATCGAGTAAAATTAGCTACATCTTCATTACACTGCATATTCTATTGTTTGTTAAAATTCCTGGAGAACGAAACGCTGCCACAATAAAAGGCCACATCAGTTGCAACTGTGTTCTTTTACCTAACATTGTTGAAATTCACAGGTAAAATGAGCGTACTTTGTCACACACTAGTTTACTGAAGAATGACCCTCACGGTGAATGACCCGTTTGGGCCATTCACCGTCAGACGTGTTGGAGGTTTGACCCTCGTTCGCTAAGCTGGAAACCAAGTGAAATTAGCTGGTGTTTTGACCTCTACCATACAGCACAAGTCACCAGAGTGCGGAGTTTTTGGATTACCGACACACTGACCTACTCTATTAATAACCGACTTACGGGTAGTGCCGACGAGGACTAAGCACTCGTGAAAGCTGTGCTTGTGGTGTCCAGTATAAATATTTATAGAAAAAGACAGAAACACAAGCGGCAGAACGAGATTATATTGGGACTACCTGTGTGTGGATCCAACTCTTTATTCTTGACTTATTCCGCTACATATCAGGTATTATTATTATTATTATTATTATTATTATTATTATTATTATTATTATTATTATTATTATTATTATTATTATTATTATTATTATTATTATAATAATTATTATTATTCACGTTGTTATTGTTATTAGTAGTAGTACTATTATTATTATTATTATTATTATTATTATTATTATTATTATTATTAGTAGTAGTAGTAGTAGTAGTAGTATTATGATTATTATTATTATTATTTTGTTATTATTATTATTATTATTATTATTATTATTATTATTATTATTATTATTATTATTTGATATTATTATTATTGTCTTCATAAGGATGTATTTAAGTAGTGTATTATAAGAGTATATCGCAGATGTTATATACACAGACTTTTCAAAAGCCTTTGACAAGTGTGACCATGGTGTGATACCACACAAAATGCGTGATAAAGGAATAACAGGAAAAGTTGGTAGATGTAATAGTCAACAGAGTAAAGTCTGAGGCAGCTAATGTGAAAAGCTCTGTTCCACAAGGCACAGTACTCGCTCCCATCCTGTTCCTCATCCTCATATCGGACATAGACAGGGATATAAGCCACAGTGCCGTGTCTTCCTTTGCAGATGACACCCGAATCTGTATGACAGTGTCCATCGTTGAAGACACTGCAAGACTCCAAGCAGACATCAACCAAATCTTTAAATGGGCTGCAGAAAACAATATGAAGTTCAATGATGAGAAATTTCAATTACTCAGATACGGAAAACGTGAGGAAATTAAAATCTCATCGGAGTACAAAACTAATTCCAACCACACAATAGAGCGAAAAACTAATGTCAAAGACCTGGGAGTGATCATGTCAGAGGATCTCACCTTCAAGGACCATAACACCGTAGCAATCGCATCTGCTAGAAAAATGACAGGATGGATAATGAGAACCTTCAAAACCAGGGATGCAAAGCCCATGTTGACACTTTACAAATCGCTTGTTCTATCTAGGCTGGAATATTGCTGCACACTAACTGCACCTTTCAAGGCAGGTGAAATTGCTGACCTTGAAAATGTGCAGAGAACCTTTACGGCACGCATAACTGCGATAAACCACCTCAATTACTGGGAACGCTTGAAGTTTCTAAACCTGTACTCCCTAGAACGCAGGCGGGAGAGATACATTATTATATACACAGGGAAAATTCTCGAGGGATTAGTACCAAACTTGCACACGAAAATCACTCCCTACGAAAGCAAAAGACTCGGCAGGCGATGTAACATCCCCCCAATGACGAGCAGGGGTGCCACTAGCACGTTGATGGACAACACAATGAGTGTCAGGGGCCCAAGATTGTTCAACTGCCTCCCAGCATACATAAGGGGGATTACCAACAAACACCTGGCTGTCTTCAAGCAGGCACTGGACAGGCACCTCAAGTCGGTACCTGACCAGCCAGGCTGTGGTTCGTACGTTGAACTGCGTGCGGCCAGCAGTAACAGCCTGGTTGATCAGGCTCTGGTTAAACATGAGGCCTGGTCACAGACCGGACCGCGGGGGCGTTGACCCCTGGAATTCTCTCCAGGTAAACAGTGCTCAGTGGGTTGACAGGCTACTAACATTGGTCAAGACTCTCGTCAGTTGCACACGTGTCCTGCCTAGCATGGACCATTAGACCTTCATGTGTTTTTATGCCGTAAGAATGGCACCTACGGTGGCCCTTTGGCACATCTGGAGTGTCCAATTTTTGTGGTTTGTTCGCGAGGATAAATTCTTATGACCGTTTTGCCAACATTTTTTTACACACACACACACACACATACACACACACAAGAAGAGGTAAGATAAAGCTCTTGGAGCAGGGAAAGAGTGGACCTAGTACCGACAAGCGAACAGGCGGAGCCAGGATCTGTGACTCGACCCCTGCAACCACAGATTGGTGAGTATACACACACAGACATACACATACACAGCTATGACTCGACCCCTGCAACCACAAATAGGTGAGTACAAATAGGTGAGTACAGTAACTTCTTCTGCTTCACACACACACACGATCAGTAGCGATCAGTGAAGAGGCAGGGCCAGGAGCTGAGTCTCGACCCCTGCAACCACAATTAGGTGAGTACAATTAGGTGAGTACACACACACACACACACACACACACACAGGTAATGATTATAAAAGTAGCAGAAAAAACTTATATAATCACAGGTAAAAACGTATTTAATTATCTATCTATAGTTAATAACTTCATATTAATTTGCCAACAATTAGGACTAGACGAAAGGATCATTTTTGAACGTTACCAAGGTAATTAATGCTATTCTGGAGCTCATGCAGACTTTTTTATCATTTTAATTGCAACTCTATTGCTAATTCGAAAAGAATAATTGAGCCAATGACAACAACATACTTCGTAAATAGTATTCGTATTCATTTTTTTATTGTAACGAGGCAGTACTGTGAGAGCTTGGTTATTGTGAGCTTGGTTATTGTGAGTTTGGTTATTGTGAGTTTGGTTATTGTGAGTTTGGTTATTGTGAGCTTGGTTATTGTGAGTTTGGTTATTGTGAGCTTGGTTATTGTGAGCTTGGTTATTGTGAGCTTGGTTATTGTGAGCTTGGTTATTGTGAGCTTGGTTATTGTGAGCTTGGTTATTGTGAGCTTGGTTATTGTGAGCTTGGTTATTGTGAGCTTGGTTATTGTGAGCTTGGTTATTGTGAGTTTGGTTATTGTGAGTTTGGTTATTGTGAGCTTGGTTATTGTGAGTTTGGTTATTGTGAGCTTGGTTATTGTGAGTTTAGTTATTGTGAGTTTGGTTATTGTGAGTTTGGTTATTGTGAGCTTGGTTATTGTGAGCTTGGTTATTGTGAGTTTTGTTATTGTGAGTTTGGTTATTGTGAGCTTGGTTATTGTGAGTTTGGTTATTGTGAGTTTGTTATGTGAGTTTGAGTGTTTGGTTATTGAGTTGGTTGTGAGTTTGGTTATTGTGAGTTTTGTTATTGTGAGTTTGGTTATTGTGAGCTTGGTTATTGTGAGCTTGGTTATTGTGAGCTTAGTTATTGTGAGTTTTGTTATTGTGAGTTTTGTTATTGTGAGTTTGGTTATTGTGAGCTTGGTTATTGTGAGTTTAGTTATTGTGAGTTTGGTTATTGTGAGCTTGGTTATTGTGAGTTTTGTTATTGTGAGTTTGGTTATTGTGAGCTTGGTTATTGTGAGTTTGGTTATTGTGAGTTTTGTTATTGTGAGTTTGGTTATTGTGAGTTTGGTTATTGTGAGTTTGGTGATTGTGAGTTTGGTTATTGTGAGTTTGGTTATTGTGAGTTTGGTTATTGTGAGTTTGGTTATTGTGAGCTTGGTTATTGTGAGCTTGGTTATTGTGAGCTTGGTTATTGTGAGTTTGGTTATTGTGAGTTTGGTTATTGTGAGTTTGGTTATTGTGAGTTTGGTTATTGTGAGTTTGGTTATTGTGAGTTTGGTTATTGTGAGCTTGGTTATTGTGAGCTTGTTATTGTGAGTTTGGTTATTGTGAGTTTGGTTATTGTGAGTTTTGAGTTATTGTGAGTTTGGTTATTGTGAGCTTGGTTATTGTGAGTTTAGGTATTGTGAGTTTGGTTATTGTGAGTTTGGTTATTGTGAGTTTGGTTATTGTGAGCTTAGTTATTGTGAGTTTTGTTATTGTGAGTTTGGTTATTGTGAGTTTGGGTATTGTGAGTTTGGTTATTGTGAGCTTGGTTATTGTGAGCTTGGTTATTGTGAGTTTGGTTATTGTGAGTTTTGTTATTGTGAGTTTGGTTATTGTGAGCTTGGTTATTGTGAGTTTAGTTATTGTGAGTTTGGTTATTGTGAGTTTGGTTATTGTGAGTTTGGTTATTGTGAGTTTGGTTATTGTGAGTTTGGTTATTGTGAGTTTGGTTATTGTGAGTTTGGTTATTCTGAGTTTGGTTATTGTAAGTTTGGTTATTGTGAGTTTAGTTATTGTGAGTTTGGTTATTGTGAGTTTGGTTATTGTGAGTTTAGTTATTGTGAGTTTGGTTATTGTGAGTTTGGTTATTGTGAGTTTGGTTATTGTGAGTTTGGTTATTGTGAGTTTGGTTATTGTGAGTTTGGTTATTGTGAGCTTGGTTATTGTGAGTTTGGTTATTGTGAGCTTGGTTATTGTGAGTTTGGTTATTGTGAGCTTGGTTATTGTGAGTTTCGTTATTGTGAGTTTGGTTATTGTGAGCTTGGTTATTGTAAATTTGGTTATTGTAAGTTTGGTTATTGTGAGTTTGGTTATTGTGAGTTTAGTTATTGTGAGTTTGGTTATTGTGAGTTTGGTTTACCTGGAGAGAATTCCAGAGGTCAACGCCCCCGCGGCCCGGTCTGTGACCAGGCCTCATGTTGGACCAGAGCCTGATCAACCAGGCTGTTACTGCTGGCCGCACGCAGTCCAACGTACGAACCACAGCCTGGCTGGTCAGGCACCGACTTTAGGTGCCTGTCCAGTGCCTGCTTGAAGACAGCCAGGGGTCTATTTGTAATCCCCCTTATGTATGATGGGAGGCAGTTGAACAGTCTTGGGCCCCTGACACTTATTGTGTTGTCTCTGAACGTGCTAGTGGCACCCCTGCTTTTCATTGGGGGGATGGTACATCGTCTGCCGAGTCTTTTGCTTTCGTAGGGAGTGACACTCGTGTACAAGTGTATATAATAATGTATCTCTCCCGCCTGCGTTCTAGGGAGTACAGGTTTAGGAACTTTAAGCGTTCTCAGTAATTGAGGGGGTTTATCGCAGTTATGCGTGCCGTGAAGGTTCTCTGTACATTTTCAAGGTCAGCAATTTCACCTGCCTTGAAAGGTGCAGTTAGTGTGCAGCAATATTCCAGCCTAGATAGAACAAGCGACCTGAAAAGTGTTAACATGGGTTTGGCATCCCTGGTTTTGAAGGTTCTCATTATCCATCCTGTCATTTTTCTGCAGATGCGATTGCTACAGTGTTATGGTCCTTGAAGGTGAGATCCTCTTTCATGATCACTCCCAGTTCTTTGACGTTAGTTTTTCGCTCTATTGTGTGGTTGGAATTTGTTTTATACTCCGATGAGATTTTAATTTCCTCACGTTTTCCATATCAGAGTAATTTAAATTTCTCATCATTGAACTTCATATTGTTTTCTGCAGCCCATTTAAAGATTTGGTTGATGTCTGCTTGGAGTCTTGCAGTGTCTTCAACGGTGGACACTGTCATACTGATTCGGGTGTCATCTGCAAAGGAAGACACGACACTGTGGCTGATATCCCTGTCTATGTCCGATATGAGGATGAGGAACAGGATGGGAGCGAGTACTGTGCCTTGTGGAACAGAGCTTTTCACATTAGCTGCCTCAGACTTTACTCTGTTGACTATTACATCTACCAACTTTTCCTGTTATTCCTTTATCACGCATTTTGTGTGTTATCACACCATGGTCACACTTATTAAAGTCTTTTGCAAAGTCTGTGTATATAACATCTGCATTCTGTTTGTCTTGTAGAGCATGTAAGAGTTCAAACAGTAGTCCCAACCCTGGTAAAAAGAGCACGCAAGAGTTTGAGCTAGCTCTCAATAACAAAGCTATCAATAACAAGCTTGGTTATTGTGAGTTTGGTATTGTGAGTTTGGTTATTGTGAGTTTGGTATTGTGAGTTGGTATTGTGAGCTTTGGTATTGTGAGTTTGGTATTGTGAGTTTGGTTACTTGTGAGCTCTGGTATTGTGAGTTGGTATTGTGAGTTGGCTTTGTGAGTTTGGTTACTTGTGAGGCTTATTGTGAGCTTTGAGTTGTTATTGGAGCTTGTTACTTGTGAGCTTGGTTATTGTGAGTTTGGTATTGTGAGTCTGGTATTGTGAGCTTGTGTTGAGTTGTGAGCTTTGGTTATTGTGAGTTTGGTTATTGTGAGTTTGGTTATTGTGAGTCTTGGTTATTGTGAGTTTGGTTATTGTGAGTTTGGATTATTGTGAGTTTGGTTATTGTGAGTTTGGTTGAGTTGGTGAGTATTTGGTTAATGTGTGAGCTTTTGTTATTGTGAGTTTGGTTATTGTGAGTTTGGTTATTGTGAGTTTGGTTATTGTGAGTTTGGTTATTGTGAGTTTGGTTTAGTTGTGTAGCTTGGTTGAGTTGTGAGTTTGGTTATTGTGAGCTTGGTTATTGTGAGTTTGGTTATTGTGAGTTGTTATGGTTATTGTGAGTTTGGTTATTGTGAGTTTGGTTATTGTGAGTTTGGTTATTGTGAATTTGGTTATTGTGAGCTTTTGTTATTGTGGAGCTTTGTTATTGTGAGCTTGGTTATTGTGAGTTTGGGTATTGTGGAGTTTGGGTATTGAGAGCTTGGTTATTGAGAGCTTGGCTCAAACTCTTGCGTGCTCTTTTACCAGGGTTGGGACTACTGTTTGAACTCTTATATGCATTCACATTCTGACTGTTTACTGCTTTGGATAGTTATTTTTCCCCCTTCATTCTTATTCTCGTCTCTTGAGTCTAAGCATTCTGTTTCTCTTACTGTATCCGCCCGATTTGTTTCGCTATCTCCTCTATTCTCTCTCTCTCTCTCTCCTCTCTCTCTCTCTCTCTCTCTTCTCTCTCTCTCTCTCTCTCTCTCTCTCTCTCTCTCTCTCCTCTCTCTCTCTCCCCTCTCTCTCTCTCTCTCTCTCTCTCTCTCCCTCCCCTCCTCCTCCATTCATTTCCCAATCTCTGCCCCCTTTCCCCTTTCCTCTCTCAGCCTCCTGTTTCTCTCCCAGTCTCTAAGTCTAGTTTTTTTCCTTCTCTTCCATTCCTCTTTCGGTCTCGCTCCTCCACACACCTGGTCCGTAAATTTGGATTTCTTTGATCAGCTCCTGAAGACTGATTTGTCCCTAACGTCCTCTTTACATCTCTCTTTCTTCTATTTATCTATCTTCCTGTATCCCTCGTAGTGGAGAATCTTTACACTTGCTATAATTTTTTAACTTATTTAAGTGACGGTTCTATGGCGGGGTTGTGTCCTCTAGGGTAGATCCAACATTCGTCATGCACACTTAACGCACTTAAACATAAGAACATAAGAAAGAAGGAACACTGCAGCAGGCCTACTGACCCATGCGAGGCAGGTCCAAGTCTCCTACCGGCTTAAGCCAATGCCCTAACCTAGTCGGGTCAGGTCACATTCACTTAAAGAAGGAACACGGCATCTGACCTTGTAGCACAAGCTTTGATGATATCATTTCATTTATCATTATAATAACTGTATACAGGAGAGAAATGTTGATGAATTCGACTGAATGAACCTGCAGGCGAAACGTATCAGCCATAAAGACGCCCAAGTGTTTCCCATGTGTTGAATTCATCATGTTTACGTTAGTCTGCCTCACCTGACTCTCAGAGAGGAGGTCCTTGGGGATCTCAGAGGCAGCTGCTGACGCCGTCAGCCGCACACACTTGTGCCTGGACTTCCGTAGCCTCAGTCTGAAGACGGTGATGACGATGATGACGATGATGACGATGGCTCCCACCCCGCAGACGAACATGATGATAGTGAAGAGGGAGGGGGGCGAGTACTCGCTGCCTGCTGGAAGAGTGACGAGATATGGAAACAAGAGTTGAAGCTTCTGGGATGGTGAAGGTGAGTGTAGAGAAGGGATAGTGGAAAGGGTGATCGTTTAAGGTGTGCTAGTGGTGTTGTGGGTGGTGAGACTGGTGTTGTGGGTGGTGAGACTGGTGTTGTGGGTGGTGAGACTGGTGTTGTGGGTGGTGAGGCTGGTGTTGTGGGTAGTGAGACTGGTGTTGTGGGTGGTGAGACTGGTGTTGTGGGTGGTGATGTGACTGGTGTTGTGGGTGGTGAGACTGGTGTTGTGGGTGGTGGCTGGTGTTGTGGGTGTGAGACTGGTGTTGTGGGTGGTGAGACTGGTGTTGTGGGTGGTGAGGCTGGTGTTGTGGGTGGTGAGACTGGTGTTGTGGGTGGTGAGGCTGGTGTTGTGGGTGGTGAGGCTGGTGTTGTGGGTGGTGAGACTGGTGTTGTGGGTGGTGAGGCTGGTGTTGTGGGTAGTGAGACTGGTGTTGTGGGTGGTGAGGCTGGTGTTGTGGGTAGTGAGACTGGTGTTGTGGGTGGTGAGACTGGTGTTGTGGGTGGTGAGGTTGGGGTGAGGTTGTGGGTGGGAGGCTGGTGTTGTGGGTGGTGAGGCTGGTGTTGGGTGGTAGGTGTGTGGTAGAGGCTGGTGTTGTGGGTAGTGAGACTGGTGTTGTGGGTGGTGAGACTGGTGTTGTGGGTGGTGAGTGTTGTGGGTAGTGAGACCGGTGTTGTGGGTGGTGAGGCTGGTGTTGTGGATAGCGAGGCTGGTGTTGTGGGTGGAGAGTTGATGTTGTGGGTGGTGAGACCGGTGTTGTGTGTGGTGAGGCTAGTGTTGTGGGTGGTGAGACTGGTGTTGTGGGTGGAGGCTGGTGTTGTGGGTGTGAGACTGGTGTTGTGGGTGGTGAGACTGGTGTTGTGGGTGGTGAGGCTGGTGTTGTGGGTGGTGAGGCTGGTGTTGTGGGTGGTAAGGCTGGTGTTGTGGGTAGTGAGACTGGTGTTGTGGGTGGTGAGACTGGTGTTGTGGGTGGTGAGGCTGGTGTTGGGTAGTGAGAGCGGTGTGGGGTAGGTGTGGTGGGTGAGACTGGTGTTGTGGTGGTGAGGCTGGTGTTGTGGGTGGTGAGACTGGTGTTGTGGGTGGTGAGGCGGTGTGTAGGTGGGAGGCTGGTGTTGTGGGTGGTGAGACTGGTGTTGTGGGTGGTGAGTGTTGTGGGTAGTGAGACCGGTGTTGTGGGTGGTGAGGCTGGTGTTGTGGGTGGTGAGGCTGGTGTTGTGGGTAGTGAGACTGGTGTTGTGGGTGGTGAGACTGGTGTTGTGGGTGGTGAGGCTGGTGTTGTGGGTAGTGAGGCTGGTGTTGTGGGTGGTGAGGCTGGTGTTGTGGGTGGTAAGGCTGGTGTTGTGGGTAGTAAGACTGGTGTTGTGGGTGGTGAGACTGGTGTTGTGGGTGAGCTGGTGTTGTGGGTGTGAGACCGGTGTTGTGGGTGGTGAGGCTGGTGTTGTGGGTGGGAGGCTGGTGTTTGGTGGAGGGTGTGTTGTGGGTGGTAAGACCTGGTGTTGTGGTGGTAAGGCTGGTGTTGTGGGTGGTGAGACTGGTGTTGTGGGTGGTGAGGCTGGTGTTGTGGGTGGTGAGGCTGGTGTTGTGGGTGGTGAGGCTGGTGTTGTGGGTGGTAGGCTGGTGTTGTGGTGGTGAGACTGGTGTTGTGGGTGGTAAGGCTGGTGTTGTGGGTGTGAGAGCTGGTGTTGTGGGTGGAGAGGCTGGTGTTGTGGGTGGTGAGCTGGTGTTGTGGGTGGAGGCTGGTGTTGTGGGTGAGCTGGTGTTGTGGGTAGTGAGCTGGTGTTGTGGGTGGTGAGCTGGTGTGTGGGTAGTGAGACTGGTGTTGTGGGTGGTGAGCTGTGTGTGGGTAGTGAGCTGGTGTTGTGGGTGGTGAGACTGGTGTTGTGGGTAGTGAGACTGGTGTTGTGGGTGGTGAGACTGGTGTTGTGGGTGGTGAGACTGGTGTTGTGGGTGGTGAGACTGGTGTTGTGGGTGGTGAGACTGGTGTTGTGGGTGGTGAGACTGGTGTTGTGGGTGGTGAGACTGGTGTGTGGTGTGAGGGTGGTGTGAGACTGGTGTTGTGGGTGGTGAGACTGGTGTTGTGAGTGGTGAGACTGGTGTTGTGGGTGGTGAGACTGGTGTTGTGGGTGGTGAGACTGGTATTGTGGGTGGTGAGACTGGTGTTGTGGGTGGTGAGTGTTGTGGGTAGTGAGACTGGTGTTGTGGGTAGTGAGACTGGTGTTGTGGGTAGTGAGACTGGTGTTTTGGGTGATGAGTGTTGTAGGTAGTGAGACTGGTGTTGTGGGTGGTGAGGCTGGTGTTGTGGGTAGTGAGACTGGTGTTGTGGGTGGTGTGGCTGGTGTTGTGGGTGGTGAGGCTGGTGTTGTGGGTGGTGAGGCTGGTGTTGTGGGTGGTGAGACTGGTGTTGTGGGTAGTGAGGCTGGTGTTATGGGTGGTAAGGCTGGTGTTGTGGATGGTCGTGGTAATAGTGTTGTTGAAGATGCACTGGTAACGATAATATTGATGGTAATAATAGTTTTTTGTGGTGGAGGAAATATTTTTAATGTTGTTTTAGTGGTTGAGAGGGATGGGGGGCTCATAAGTGGGGTTAGTGAGGAGACCGAGAGAGGAAGCTACGAGAGGCACTTGAAAAAGGTGATTAAGAGAGGGAGTTGAGGGATTCAGTTAAACAGCTGAATTAAACTTAGTTAAAGTTTGCACCAGCATCTCAAAAATACTTAAAAATGCATATATATATATATATATATATATATATATATATATATATATATATATATATATATATATATATATATATATATATATATATATATATATATATATATCTGAGAAAGAGAGAGATAATTACATTTAAGAGTTACTTAACAAGATGTGAAAATTCTAGAGGTGAAAAAATTGAAGTTGACTTTGGCAAATGCTCTGAAATCTTAGAATTATGAAAGACCTCTGACTGAGTCTAGAATTTTGAACAGCTTAGACCTGAGATGACCTTTTGACTGATTAAAAATTTATTGACAAATTTATAAATAAAATAAGTTTTGATTGTCTTAGAATTCTGAACAATTTATAAGTGAGATGAAGTTAGATCTGTAAGTGAAAAGTAACTAAAAGAAACATGAGTAAAAATATTTTATTAGGCTGTACATTTAGACAAGTAAGACCTAATTAGATTTAGCATTCTGTAAAAGACTGAGACAATATATGACTTGCTTTTAATAAAAATATAATATTTACATAAATCCTAAAATTCAGACTAAATTGTTTATAGATTAAAAATCTGTGAAAAATTCAATTAGCTTCGGATACACAAATCACGTTATATATGATAAATGTAAACAAAATACAGTAACATCACACAAATCTTACCAAACACACAATATTCGAGAAGTTCCAAAAGCACAAATATTAAACCAAACCAAAACACACAAGATAACAAATCAAGGAAAACATACAAATCACATAAAACACACGAATCAACAAATCTTGCCTAGCACTTATAAGACATAATTCAACGTGTCAAGGAAAACACATAAAACACACAATCAAACAAGTCAACAAATCAAGCCAAACACAAAATAAACACACAAATCTATAAATTAATCCAACCACATCCGATACAAAAACATGCAATTACACAAGAACACAAATCAAGCCAATTACATAGAACATACAAATACACAAATCAAATCAAGCAAAAGCTATAAACACACAAATCACATAATGAAAATTAAATCCCACTAATCACATTAAAATCTTCACATATTCAAGCAAAGGCTGCGATGCACATCTTGGAATACGTTCGTCATGCACCAACAGCCCGGTCGATCATGCCAGCAACCTGGAAACCTGGTCTGGGACCAGGTAAACACGATACAGACATTTAAAACACAAGCAAAGAAAAACACGTCAAGAGGAACAAAACAGCCTAAATACGGCAGAAGGGCGAAACGTCAAGAGGAAAAAACAGCCTAAATATGGCAGAAGGGCGAAACGCATCATGTAAATCTATGTATCTTATTTATCTACTAACACATAGATAAATAAGATACATGTGCAACACCTGGGGTATCTTTATTATGGAGACGTTTCGCCAGCCTGATGTCAGACCGGGCCGCGGGGGCGTTGGCCTCCGAAAACCCTCTCCAGGAAAACCCTCTCCAGGAAAACCCTCTCCAAGAAAATTTTCTCCAGGTAAACCCTCTCCAGGTAAACCTTCTTAAGGTAAACCCTCTCCAGGTAAACCCCTCTCCAGGTAAACCTTCTCCAGGTAAACCCCTCTCCAGGTAAACCCCTCTCCAGGTAAACCTTCTCCAGGTAAACCTTCTCCAGGAAAACCCTCTCCAGGAAAACCCTCTCCAGGTAAACCCCTCTCCAGGTAAACCCTCTCCAGGTAAACCCTCTCCAGGTAAACCCTCTCCAGGTAAACCCCTCTCCAGGTAAACACCTCTCCAGGTAAACCTCAAGGTAAACCCTCTCCAGGTAAACCCCTCTCCAGGTAAACCTTCTCCAGGTAAACCTTCTCCAGGAAAACCCTCTCCAGGTAAAGCCCTCTCCAGGTAAACCTTCTCCAGGTAAACCCTCTCCAGGTAAACCCGTCTCCAGGTAAACCCGTCTCCAGGTAAACCCCTCTCCAGGTAAACCTTCTCCAGGTAAACCTTCTCCAGGAAAACCCTCTCCAGGAAAACCCTCTCCAGGTAAACCCCTCTCCAGGTAAACCTTCTCCAGGTAAACCCTCCTCAGGTAAACCCTTATCCAGGTAAACCCCTCTCCAGGTAAACTCTCTCCAGGTAAACCTTCTCCAGGAAAACCTCTCCAGGTAAACCTCTTCAGGTAAACCTTCCAGGTAAACCCTCACCAGGTAAACCCCTCTCCAGGTAAACCTTCTCTAGGTAAACCTACAGGAAAATCCTCTCCAGGAAAACCCTCTCCAGGTAAACCCTCTCCAGGTAAACCCCTCTCCAGGTAAATCCTCTCCAGGTAAGCCCTCTTCAGGTAAACCCCTCTCAAGGTAAACCTTCTCCAGGTAAACCCTTTTCAGGTAAACCCCTCTCCAGGTAAACCCTCTTCAGGTAAACTCCTCTCCAGGTAAACCCCTCTCCAGGTAAACCTTCTCCAGGTAAACCTTCTCCAGGAAAACCCTCTCCAGGAAAACCATCTCCAGGTAAACCCCTCTCCAGGTAAACCTTCTCCAGGTAAACCCTCTTCAGGTAAACCCCTCTCCAGGTAAACCCCTCTCCAGGTAAACCTTCTCCAGGTAAACCCACTTCAGGTAAACCCCTCTCCAGGTAAACCTTCTCCAGGTAAACCTTCTCCAGGTAAACCCTCTTCAGGTAAACCCCTCTCCAGGTAAACCTTCTCCAGGTAAACCCTCTTCAGGTAAACCCCTCTCCAGGTAAACCCTCTCCAGGTAAACCCTCTCCAGGGAAACCTCTCTCCGGTAAACCCTCTCCAGGTAAACCTCTCCAGGTAAACCCTCTCCAGGTAAACCCTCTTCAGGTAAACCCCTCTCCAGGTAAACCTCTCTCCAGGTAAACCCTTCTCCAGGTAAACCCTCTCCAGGTAAACCCTCTCCAGGTAAACCCTCTCCAGGTAAACCCTCTTCAGGTAAACCCCTCTCCAGGTAAACCCTCTCCAGGTAAACCCTCTCCAGGTAAACCTCTCTCGGGTAAACCCTCTCCAGGTAAACCCTCTCCAGGTAAACCCTCTCCAGGTAAACCCTCTCCAGGTAAACCCTCTTCAGATAAACCCCTCTCCAGGTAAACCCTCTCCAGGTAAACCCCTCTCCAGGTAAACCCTCTTCAGGTAAACCCCTCTCCAGGTAAACCTCTCCAGGTAAACCCTTCTCCAGGTAAACCCTCTCCAGGTAAACCCTCTCCAGGTAAACCCTCTCCAGGTAAACCCTCTTCAGGTAAACCCCTCTCCAGGTAAACCCTCTCCAGGTAAACCCCTCTCCAGGTAAACCTCTCTCCGGGTAAACCCCTCTCCAGGTAAACTCTCTCCAGGTAAACCCTCTCCAGGTAAACCCTCTCCAGGTAAACCCTCTTCAGGTAAACCCCTCTCCAGGTAAACCCCTCTCCAGGTAAACCCTCTCCAGGTAAACCCTCTCCAGGTAAACCCTCTTCAGGTAAACCCCTCTCCAGGTAAACCTCTCTCCGGGTAAACCAGTGGCTTTATTTACGATCCTCATGTCATCCGTCGTTTTCCATACTGCTATTTGTACTGGACTGATTAAGACACTGGTTGGCGACACGTCTACCCAATAAAGATACCGAAGTGTTGCACCTGTGTCTTATTCATCTCTCAGGGAGTTAACACTCTATAAGGAATTCAAATTTGTTTAAGGGGGGTCTAAAATTGAAAGCAAGTTCAGAACTGTATCGAGTGTCTAAATGAGTCGGTGCTGTAGTTGACTTGCATTTTCAAGGATGCCATTTCACACCCCAGCGAGTAGGAAAGACAGGTTCCAGAGTAAGTTCTTATTGAGATAACGTTTCGCTCTGTGTAGTGCTTTATGCACAGAGAGAAACGTTGTCTTGATTAGAGATTGTTCTGCAGGCTGTGTCTTTCTCCTCACTGCTGTCGGAGGTACGACCTCTGAATTCACTTCGAATCCCGGTACAGCTTTCACAATCTTGTGTTGGAATTTTTCTATCTTCCATTTCGTCCGTAGAGTGGGGCTAGACCAGCCCTCCATCACTATTTCGACACCCTCATCTCCGCACTGCTCCATCCCAATAGCTCTTCTGCACCTTCTCTTTCTTCTTCCTATTTACATCCCTTCCTCTCCATAAATCTCCTCTTCCAGTCACTTTCTCTTAGCCTACTACTCACCTGTTCTTGAGCCCACTCGCCCACCCTTCTATTTCTACCCACCCACCTTCTCATCTTCCTATTTTTAATAGGAAGATCTATGAAAATTCACCCACATTTCTCAAACATGCATTTACAGAGACCCACCACACACAACTCAAACCCACCTCCCTCACCCTTCCCACACACACTGCCCAACTCCTTGTTTAGGGAACTCACGCATACGGTTCTCTGCCGTTTTGAAGGTGAAGGCTTCCACCAGCCTGAAGGGGCTCCTGCCGTACGAGGTGTGAGAGGAGACATAGACCACGTAATCCTGCCCAGGAGTCAACCCTCGCACCGTGAACCTGCGGAAAGGGGAAGGTGTAGGTGTGATAGTAAACGTTTAAGGAGGGGAAAAGTCCTGAAGCTTGGAAAAGGGATACTGATCCGAAGGACTTAAGCTAATCTCGGGTAAAACCTGACTAACTACCATTCTCAGTGACCTGTTATTACTATGACATACGTGGCTTGCTAAAACCTCACGTTAGCTGTTAAGGCTTGCAGTATCCTCACTAAGATTTATTTCCCTGCAAGCACCTACGTCTCAGAAGCACTGTCAAAAACACTGTCAGAAGCACTGTCAGGAATACTGTCAGAAGCACCGTCAGGAGCTTCTGCAGCACTCTGCGCCCCTTACCCCTGCAGCCTTCTCTGCAGCACCATCTTGTCTCTGGATGCTGCGGTGAGACGTATCTCAGGATTCCTGGTAATGGTCCAAGAGATGTGAGGGAGACTGCAGTGAGCGCCGTCAATTGTCGTGCAGATTGCGGCTTGGCTGCAGGGTCACAGCAGTTCCCGGCTTGACAGCAGGGTCATAGCAGCTCCCGGCTTGACAGCAGGGTCACAGAAGTTCCAGAGATGCTGGTTAGTAGGTCGCCAGGATTGAGACCTTCATCTACAGCACCTACTTACACTCCCGTTAAGTACCTAACTCCTTCACAGTCAACATCAAGGACTCTCCCTTTACTACACTCTTATGAACATCGTAAACATTTGCCAACATTCAGCCATGTCCTCTGGTTCCATTAGAGAAAAATAAATATGTATATACAAATGTCCATATGTAATTGTTTATTATGAGAAGCGATAAAGCCGTATGAGCTCGATCCTCCGTCATTGTATTCACTTTGCTCTTGAGTCTACTGAAGAATTATTATTATTATTATTATTATTATTATTATTATTATTATTATTATTATTATTATTCGTGGGAGCACTAAAGTCATAGGAGTCATGGAGCGAATGACAAGTGGGAGGTAATCAAGTTTGATCCAAGAAAGTAAAGGGTAGCTTTAATTCCTTGAATCAAGAACCCTTAACTATCATGAAGGCAGCCTCAACACCATGAAGGCAGTCTGCTGAAGAAGACCTCAGTGTGAATTCGAAGTACACAGTACCCTCCCTGCATTCTGTGATGCTGTCTCTCTCTCTCTCCCCTCTCTCTCTCTTTCTCTCTCTCTCTCTCTCTCTCTCTCTCTCTCTCTCTCTCTCTCTCTCTCTCTCTCTCTCTCTCTTTCCTCTCTCTCTCCCTCCATCCCTGCCTTCTGGACGAGGTAATCTGTTCATAACCATTATTGTCAAGGGATCGGTCTTGAGAGAGCAGAGGACTGACACTACCACGCTCTCTACGGTACTCAAGCTGAGTCCCCTGGTGGTATGAGGTATCTGGGGTACCTGGACGATGGATGAAAGGATGCTGGGGAGGGATAAAAGAATGCTGAGGGGTGGAAGATGCTGGGGAGGGAGGGAAGGATGCTGGGGAGGGATAGAAGAAGTTGGGGAGGAATGAAAGATGCTGGGGAGGGATGGAAGGTGCTAGGGAGGGATGGAAGGATGCTGGGAGGGATGAAGGGATGCTGAGTTATGGAAGGATGCTGGGGGAGGTATGAGGTATCTAGGGAAGGAATGAAAGGATGCTAGGAAGGGACAAAAGAATGCTGAGGGATGGACGATGCTAGGGAGGGATGGAAGGATGCTGGGGAGGGATGAAATATGCTGGGGGAGGGATGAAACAATGCTTCGAGATGGAACGATGCTAGGGGAGGGATGAAAGGATGCTGGGGAAGGGATGGAAGGATGCTGTAAGAGAGATGAAAGGATGCTGGGGAAGAGATGGAATGATTCTGGAAGAGGGAAGAAAGGATGCTGGGGAAGAATAAAAGAAAGCTGGGGAGGGATGAAAGAATACTGGGGAGGGATGAAATGATGCTGGGAGTTGGAAGGATGCTGGGGAAGGGATGAAATATGCTGGGGGAGGGATGAAAGAATACTGGGGATACAGGGATACTGATCATGGGTGCTAGCGTACCCTTAGCTTGTAGTTTACCTATGGACAGTTCCGTGGGCTTCGCTAGTCCTGCGGTCTGGTTGACAGACCAAGCCTCCTGGTTGACAGACCAGGCCTCCTTGTTGATAGACCAGACCTCCTGGTTGACAGACCAGGCCTCCTTGTTGATAGACCAGACCTCCTGGTTGGCAGACCAGGCCTCCTGTTTGACAGACCAGGCCTCCTGGTTGGCAGACCAGGCTTCCTGGTTGGCAGACCAGGCTTCCTGGTTGACAGACCAGGCCTCCTGGTTGATAGACCAGGCCTCTGATTGGCAGACCAGGCCTCCTGGTTGGCAGACCAGGCCTCCTGGTTGACAGACCAGGCCTTGGTTGATAGACCAGACCTCTGGTTGACAGACCAGGCCTCCTGTTGATAGCCAGGCCTCCTGTTGACAGACCAGACCTCTGGTGACAGACCAGGCTTCCTGGTTGACAGACCAGACCTCTGATGACAGACCAGGCTTCCTGTGACAGACCAGACCTCGTGATGCAGACCTCTGTGACAGACAGACCTCTGGTTGAAGAGGCTCTGACAGCCAGACCTCGTGACAGCCAGGCTTCCTGTGACAGACCAGGCCATGACAGCCAGGCTTCCTGTGACAGACCAGGCCTCTGTTGATAGCAGACCCTGTGATGCCAGCCTCTGTGACAGCCAGCCTCCTTGATAGCCAGACCTCTGGTTGGCAGACCAGGCCTCTGTGATAGACAGACCTCCTGTGACAGCAGGCCTCCTGTGATAGACCAGGCCTCCTGTGACAGACCAGACCTCTGTTGACAGACCAGACCTCCTGGTTGACAGCCAGACTCCTGGTTGAAGCCAGGCCTCTTGTTGATAGACCAGACCTCCTGGTTGACAGACCAGGCCTCCTTGTGATGCCAGGCCTCTGGTTGACAGACCAAGCCTCCTTGTTGATAGACCAGACCTCCTGGTTGGCAGACCAGGCCTCTGGTGGAGCAGGCCTCCTGTGACGAAGCTCTGGTGATAGACCAGACCTCTGTTGACAGACCAGGCCTCCTGGTTGATAGACCAGGCCTCCTGGTTGACAGACCAGACCTCCTGGTTGACAGACCAGGCCTCCTGGTTGACAGACCAGACCTCCTGGTTGACAGACCAGGCTTCCTGGTTGACAGACCAGGCTTCCTGGTTGACAGACCAGGCTTCCTGGTTGACAGACCAGGCCTCCTGGTTGATAGACCAGACCTCCTGGTTGATAGACCAGGCCTCCTGGTTGACAGACCAAGCCTCCTTGTTGATAGACCAGACCTCCTGGTTGGCAGACCAGGCCTCCTGGTTGATAGACCAGACCTCCTGGTTGACAGACCAGGCCTCCTGGTTGATAGACCAGGCCTCCTGGTTGACAGACCAGACCTCCTGGTTGACAGACCAGACCTCCTGGTTGACAGACCAGACCTCCTGGTTGACAGACCAGGCCTCCTTGTTGATAGACCAGACCTCCTGGTTGACAGACCAGGCCTCCTTGTTGATAGACCAGGCCTCCTGGTTGACAGACCAAGCCTCCTTGTTGATAGACCAGACCTCCTGGTTGGCAGACCAGGCCTCCTGGTTGGCAGACCAGGCCTCCTGGTTGACAGACCAGGCCTCCTGGTTGATAGACCAGACCTCCTGGTTGACAGACCAGGCCTCCTGGTTGATAGACCAGGCCTCCTGGTTGACAGACCAGACCTCCTGGTTGATAGACCAGGCCTCCTGGTTGACAGACCAGATCTCCTGGTTGACAGACCAGGCCTCCTGGTTGATAGACCAGGCCTCCTGGTTGACAGACCAAGCCTCCTGGTTGACAGCCTGATCGATCAGGCTGGTGGTGGTAGCGCAGTTCAGTGTTGGCATCTAAGCTTGCCTGATCAGCAACTGGCTTGAGAAACTTGTCAAGTAGTCCCTTGAACACAGAGGTGAGATGGTTCCCGTTTTTAGGAACGGAGGGTGATGAAGAGTCTTGGTCTCTGTATACTTATTGAGGTACATGATGTTACGTTGACATGAAGAAAATAGAAGAACGTTTGTTTACAGAAGTACATGATGTAACATTCGCATATTGTTCTTATTAAGAAAGTTCTCTATAAGTCGTTTACCTCTTTAGTATACTCATCTTTCCCCTTCATTTTTTGCTTTCATAGTGATATCACGGTGTAGATTTGGGATCAACCTCTCCAGAGTTTTCAGGGTGTAGATTATGACATATATTTCTCTCCTACGTTCCAAGGAGTTCAATCCAAAGGAATTTAAGCATTCCCAGTAATGTGCTTCATTGAATGTATACGAACAGTGGAGGTTCTCTGTATATTACACAAATAATCCGCACATAGGAGGCTAATAACTGTCCAAGTCGGACCGAAACGTCGTCGTTTCTTTCCCGTGTGTGCAGGTTATTTTTGTATTGTTCCAGTCACGGTATTGAGTCGTTTTGTTCTCCCTTGTACATCCCCAGATCTCTGATTTCTTTACCTATTTCTACATTCTTGAAATATCTGGCAACGTCAGTTTGTTTATAAATACACGGTCTTCAAATTGATGAATGAGATACATTTACAAGTCTTCGATATTTTTATTGCCCAAACATTTTGCCTATACGTTGGCTCTATCTGTTGAATACAAAGGATTTTAAACTGGAGATTGAGGATATGGGTAGTTAATTTTGTTAGATTTCAGCCAAATTCTTGAAATATCTAAAAGTCAGTTTTTTATAAATACACGGTCTTCAAATCTGATGAATGAGATACATTTACAAGTCTTCGATATTTTTATTGCCCAAACATTTTGCCTATACAGTTGGCTTCTTCAGTTGAATACAGAAGTGATTTTTAAACTGGAGATAGTGAGAGGAATGGGAAGTTAATTTTGAGGTGTTAAGTCAATTGCTTTGATAAAACATAAATGACACCGTCTTCGATCTTTTCCATAGTAGTACATCTCTTAGTGTACATCTGTTAGTATGCAACAGTATTCTTATCAAGAGAGAACAAATGACTTCAAG
Organism: Cherax destructor; assembly: GCA_009830355.1. Taxonomy (NCBI): domain Eukaryota; kingdom Metazoa; phylum Arthropoda; class Malacostraca; order Decapoda; family Parastacidae; genus Cherax; species Cherax destructor. The sequence continues at coordinate 36,209 of WNWK01004428.1, read as the reverse complement.
AGCATCGATATTGGACTGTCATCTCTTGTTTTGTAGGTTCTAGTTATCCAGCTAATCTATTTTCCTGCGATTGGGTATGTTGTGAACCTTGAATGTGATATCTGACATTATCACTTTTGAACCTTGAATATGAGATGTTCTAGCATTATCAGTTGTAAATCTTGAATGTGAGATCCTCTGATATCAGTTGTGAACCTTGAATGTGAGATCTGACATTATCAGTTGTGAACCTTGAATGTGAGATCCTCTGATATCAGTTGTGAACCTTGAATGTGAGATCTGACATTATCAGTTGTGAACCTTGAATGTGAGATCCTCTGATATCAGTTGTGAACCTTGAATGTGAGATCTGACATTATCAGTTGTGAACCTTGAATGTGAGATCTGATATCAGTTGTGAACCTTGAATGTGAGATCTGATATTATTTCTCGCAAGATTTTTAGGCAGAGGGCGGTTCAGGGATGCTAGAGAGGAGTACAAAGAATGCCGGGTAAGGCTGTAGGGTTACTGGAGATGGGTTAAAGGATGCTGGGGAAGGTTCTGCAACAACTCCTCTAAGGCAGTTCTGGTACAAACTCTGGGGTAGTAAATGAGTGGGTTCCCCGTCAAGAGATATTCTCCGGACACCAAGGAACTAAGTGTACTGGAGGTATTATGTGTATAGACCCACTACACACCTGGAGCCTGGGGATGGTGAAGGAGGGAAACGGAGTGGGGCGAAGACTGGAAGGGAAGGAAATGGAGGGACAATGGAGAAAAATAGGAAAGGGGTACTGGTGAAAAGGACGAAGAGATGGAAGGAGAGATGGATGAGAATTGTTTTTAGAGATGAAGTAAGAGATGGATAAGTGGAAGAACAAGAAGAGAAGAAAGAAGAGTAGCAGTAGTGAAGGAGGAGAAGAAGTAGAAAGAGTAGTAAGATGAAGTGCAAATAGAGGAAGGGCAGGAAGGAGAAAGGGAAGGATTCTCTGCATTATATTCACACCACACATTGCCCTCAAGCACGATATCTCCACTGCCTCCAGCCTTCTCCTTGTTGCAACATTCACCACCCATGTTTCACACCCATATAAGAGTGTTCGTATAACTATACTCTCATACATTCCCCTCTGCTTCAATGGATAATGTTCTGTCTCCACAGACTCCTCGGTGCACCATTCAACTCTTTCCCCTCATCAATTCTATGATATATATATATATATATATATATATATATATATATATATATATATATATATATATTATGTGTGTGTGTGTGTGTGTGTGTGTGTGTGTGTGTGTGTGTGTGTGTGTGTATGTGTGTGTGTATGTGTGTGTGGTGGTGCAGAACAGTAAAACTTGCAATTTTGGCTTAAACAGCAACGCTCTTCTTGGCGAATACGGGTAGTGAAAATTTGTGATGCAATAATTTCGCAAAAATCATTCTGAACCTAACGAAAAAAATATATTTCATTGTGATTGTTTATTATTAAATTATTGTAAACTTATCTAAAAAATATTTAGTTGGATTAGGCTAAATTAAATTGCGGTTGTTATAATAAGGTTAGATAAGTTTCCTAAGGTACTTTTGATACAAAATTATTATTTTTTAAATTAACATAAATGAAAAAAAAATATATCCTTAAACGTATAAGAGAAAATTTTAGAATGGACTTAATTTTAAATGAGTTCTTGCTAATTGACCAATTTTACCTATATAATCTTCTGTAATTCAAACTGATTATAGTTATTTTAAAGACAGAGAATATAATTAAAATTATACTCACGAATCATGAAAATTTCTCATTATTTTTATCCTGTATGTTCTTATTATTATTATTATTATTATTATTATTATTATTATTATTATTATTATTATTATTATTATTATTATTATTAAAAAACTAAACAGATCACAGCTAAGAGACTTAACAATCCCTGGCTAACACCCAGCATCCTTAAATCCATTAACAAAAAGCACCAATATGAAAACAGTACAGAAGGGTCAATAACCAGAGACCAATCCAAACGCTACTCGTCAATCCTTACCAGCCTGATAAGATAAAAAATGCATTATGAGAACAGACTACATAACATAAAGTCATGATGAAATGACCTGAAAACCCTATCTGAAATTCAGAATAATAAGATTCCAATAAACAAACCTATCAAATTAACAAAATCAGATGAACCCCTACTCCCAACAACTGAAACAGCAAACAGACTTAATGTTTTCTCCCACCATAGGAAAGAATCTAGCAGTAAAATCCCAAGCTCAAACAACGCCATCAGACTACCTACCAACACCTACCCGAATACACTATCTTAGATCCAACCAACCCAATGAAATCTCGCTCATCATCAACACCCTCTACCTTCCCATCAATTCTCAAAATAGCGAGGGTCACCCCGATCCACAAAGGAGGTGATCAATCAGGCTTGAATAATTATAGACCAATATCTAACTTACCTCTGCTCTCTAAAATCTTTGAAAAATTAATTCATAGGCAGATCTATTCCTATCTCGTCTCACACAACGTACTCAACCCTTGTCAGTTTGGATTCAGGACCAACAAGAGCACAAATGATGCTATTATACACATGCTAGAGCTAATATACACCGCTCTTGAGAAGAAAGAAGTCCCACTGGGAATCTTCATTGATTTACGTAAAGCTTTTGATACAGTCGACCATGATTTACTGGTCACAAAATTAGCACACTATGTTATAAGAGGGCACTCACTCAACTACCTAAAGTCATACCTTAGTAACAGAAGCCAATACGTGAACACAAATGGAGCTAACTCTTCCACACAACAAATTGCAGTCGGTGTCCCACAAGGAAGTGTCCTGGGACCACTCCAATTCCTCATTTACATCAATGACCTACCGAAGGCATCACAACTACACAAACCCATATTATTTGCAGATGACACTACATATGTTTTCTCTCACCCAAATCCAGTCATACTGGCCAACACTGTTAATGCTGAATTACAGAAAATATCTACCTGGATGACGACTAATAAGCTTACTCTCAATACTGACAAGACCTATTTCATTCAATTTGGAAACAGAGCTACACATGTTCCACTTAACATAACGCTCAATGGACCACCCATCACAAGACTCACAGAGGGAAAATTCCTAGGAATCCACGTTGACAGTAGCCTTAAATTCCAAACACAATACAACAAATTTACAAGAAAATCTCAAAGACAGTAGGCATACTATCAAATATGCGCTACTATGTGCCTCAATCAGCTCTCCTTGCACTGTATCATTCACTCATCTACCTTTATCTCACCTATGGAATTTGTGCATGGGGATCAACAACGTTAAATCACCTTAGACCACTCATAACCCAGCAAAAGGCTGCAGTCAGAATGATAACAAATTCCCACTCTAGACAGCATACTCCACCAATATTCAAAAGTCTAAAACTACTCACCATAAAGAACATTCACACTTATTATTGTGCCTAGTACATACATAGAACACTACACTCATATATAAACCCTCCGCTCAAAATTCTCCTCACCAACTTTAACAGGACCCATGACCATGACACAAGACACAGATCACTTTTTGATATACCCCGAGTCCATATCACCCTGTGTAAAAATTCTATGCACATAAAGGGCCCCAAAATCTGGAATTCATTACCAGCAAATACTAAAATAACCTGAACATCAATTTAAGACTCTTCTCAAAAACCACCTACTCACCCTAAACTAAATACTCATACTGTAAATTACTTTCAACAATGCTCAGTGTTATTTTCCCATAATATAATTTCAATATTTACTATTGATGTAACCATCCTATTGATGTAACCTTCCTACAAAACACTTTCACCTTGTCATAATGTAATATCCTCAGATAATAATTTGAGTAAACTTATTATCTGTTATAAACATAAGCTAATGTTTAACTAAAACCAACTCAATCAATTTCTCTAGTATTAAGTAGTCTATAAGCCATTAGATTTAGTCTGCCCATAATGCCATGGCATGATAGTGGCTCTTTGCACTTCAGTTCATGATTGTAATTACAAAATATCGATGTAAACTTGCAATGAAATAAAAATATTATTATTATTATTATTATTATTATTATTATCATCATCGTCCTTTCCACTGACGCAGACAGGCACAATCTTTCCCATTAACGCAGACAATGACGCAGACAATGACGCAGACTGACGCAGACACTGACGCAGACAATGACACAATCCCTCCTACTGTCTTCCCTAATTTCCCGGTAATCTTCCTGTCGTCATTTTTTTATTCTCGAATTAATTATCTTCTTTCTCCCCCTTCCTTCACTCTTTCTTTATTCATTATTTTTTCTTCCTCCTTCTTCTTACTCCTTTAAATTCCTCGTTTGCTTGTTTTCTCATTTTCTCTTCCACTTGTATCTTTCATTTTTCCTTCTCGTTTTAGGCTTTTTATGTCCTGACTATTCGTGAATTTAAAAAATTCTCCACATTTCTCTCTCTCTTCACAAATGAGAAGCATAATGTCCGTAGCTTTACACTCGTCTCTTGCAGAAACGAGACCGATTAACTAAAGGAACGAAGCAGCGCTCACTTTCAAATTAGATTGTGGAACGCTGGAGACGACAGCTGGGTGTAAACAAGATGCAGTTGTCCGTTTCGTAACGCTATAATTGACAGCTGGGTGTAAACAACTTGCAGTTGTTTGTTTTGTAACGCTGGAAACGACAACTAGATATAAACAAGGCTTCAGTTGTTCGTTTTGTAACGCTGGGGGACGACAGCTGAGTGTAAACAACTGCGGCTCTTCGTTTTGTAACGCTGGGGACGATAGCTGGGTGTAAACACACTGTAGTTCTTCATTTGGAGAAGATGGAAAGAGTGATGGAGGTGTTGATAGTCACAGTAGAAGGAAGGAAGAGGCGAAGGAGGGAGAGTAATTTTCCCATCACCAAGAGTGAGACACCCATCACCAACGCCGTCGCCACAACACTGAGAAATCATTTGTACTCTTCCTTGAGGTCACAGAGGGTCTCCAACTCTCGTACCCATGTGTTCACCTTCTTTTACTTTTCCTTTCTCACCTTTCGTTAACCTCTTCTCCTTTTCGCCACTTACATCACACATTATTTGCTTTAAGCTTCTTTTCGTTCTCGTTTTCAAGGATATGTTTTGTTTAAACGCTGTTTACGTTTTATTAACGTTTCTATTTTCACTTTTTTTTACTTGTTCGGAATCTTTTCACGTACTTTTTGTCCTTTAAAAAATGGAGGTCTTTTTATTCCCTTCAGTAAGTCGTTTTTTTTTCATTTCATCAGAAATTCTTTCTAGTTCGTCAGACGTCCATTCTGTCAGATGTTTAAAAACTCTCTTCATCTCCTTTGCCTCAGTAAACATGGTGGCTTGTCCAAGCTAACATTATCTCTCTCTCTCTCTCTCTCTCTCTCTCTCTCTCTCTCTCTCTCTCTCTCTCGTCCCCCACGGAAAAAAAACAGAAACCGCCACTGAAACAGGAAAAACACAAATTCGGACACTGAAAATAAAACCCACCGAGGGGAAAAAAAGAATGAAAAGAACTAGCAAACTTGAACAAAAACCCAAAACATTGGGTACTGGCACACACACACATACACACAAACACACACACATACATACATACACACACAGAAAAAAAGGTTGTTGTGGTAGGCCAAAAAGAAGTATCACCCCGTCTGCTCTAACACACCCAGGAGAAATGTTCTCACTTGCAAGATTGTACAGAATAAAAGATAGATGTTTTTTTCATGAGGAAGAGAGAGAGAGAGAGAGAGAGAGAGAGAGAGAGAGAGAGAGGAGGGAGGAGGGAGGGAGGGGAGGGAGGGAGGAGGGAGAAAGAGAGAGAGAGAGAGAGATGCAGCCTTAAATCAATTTTTAAACTAAACGACGTAATATTTTTTTTTTTTTTTTTTGCTGGCATTCTTTTAACTTTTTTGGGAAATCTAAAATATATTGTACACCCTACGAAAAGTAATTTAGTACACACGAAAAAATAAGATAAACCTCACGAAAAATACAGCATATCTAAATACATAAATTGAAAAATATGACATGCAAAATATAATTTATTCTTAAGATTTGTTTTACAAGTAAAGAATTTTTATTCAGGTACGATTTTTTTTTAATTTAAAATTTATTGCATTCAAAGACCAATTTACATATTATGAATAAAATAACGATGAATTGCGTGTATTATTTTTTCGATATAGTGAATATTACTACTACTAATATATATTATCATATTAATGTTATTGAATATAGACGACCTGATGAATATGGAACTCATAGGTAACACCTGTGTCTTATTCATCAGAGAATTACATATTCATTTCTTTATCAAAATGTATGTGTTTGGGCATATTTACTCTTTTAGGTTAAAAAATATACATCAGCCTATATGCAAATTTTATCAGGATTTTGAAGAACTTAGTGTTATTAAAGCAATTCACAGAGGCTGTCAATATTTGGTCTACGCTGCCTCAACCAGCATGGAAGGGTCCCATACATATACACACACACACAGGATCCATACATAGCTTTAAGAAGAGGTATGATAAAGCTTATGAAGCAGGAAGAGTGACCTAGTAGCGACCAGTGAAGAAGCGGGGCCAGGAGCTGTGAATCGACCCCTGCAACCACAACTAGGTGAGTACACACACACACAATGAATAAAATACCGAGAGGAACGGACAAGATGGATAGGGACAGGATGTTTCAGAGATGACACACATCAACAAGGGGACACAACTCAAAGTTGAAACTTCAGATGAGTCACAGGGATGTTATTAAGTACTTCTTTAGTCATAGTGTTGTCAGGAAATGGAAAAATCTAGAGTGATGTAGTGGAGGCAGGATCCATACATAACTTTAAGAAGAGGTGCGATAAAGCTCTTGGAGCAGGGAGAGAGTGGACCTAGTAGCGACCAGTGAAGAGGCGGGGCCAAGAGCTGTGACGCGACCCATGCAACCACAAATAGGTGAATACACACTCAAACACACACACTGAAGAGGATGAAAGGAGCTGCAGAAAGAGTTGGACTGCAGGAAGGGTCACATAAATAATTACTGAAAGTTAACTCAGCCAAAAGCAAACTTATGAAGCTGGGAGACTGGGGAAGGACACCGAGGACAGAGTATCATCTGGGGAAGGACACCGAGGACAGAGTATCATCTGAGGAAGGACACCGAGGACAGAGTATCATCTGGGAAGGACACGAGGACAGAGTATCATCTGGGGAAGGACACGAGGACAGAGTATCATCTGGGAAGGACACTGAGGACAGAGTATCATCTGAGGAAGGACACCGAGGACAGAGTATCATCTGGGGAAGGACACCGAGGACAGAGTATCATCTGGGGAAGGACACCGAGGACAGAGTATCATCTGGGGAAGGACACCGAGGACAGAGTATCATCTGGGGAAGGACACCGAGGACAGAGTATCAATGGGGAAGGACACTGAGGACAGAGTATCATCTGGGGAAGGACACGAGGACAGAGTATCATCTGGGGAAGGACACAGAGGACAGAGTATCATCTGGGAAGGACACTGAGGCAGAGTATCATTGAGGAAGGACACCGAGGACAGAGTATCATCTGGGGAAGGACAATTGAGGACAGAGTATCATATGGGGAAGGACACCGAGGACAGAGTATCATCTGGGGAAGGACACGAGGACAGAGTATCATCTGGGAAGGACACAGAGGACAGAGTATCATCTGGGAAGGACACTGAGGACAGAGTATCATCTGAGGAAGGACACCGAGGACAGAGTATCATCTGGGGAAGGACACCTGAGGACAGAGTATCATATGGGAAGGACACTGAGGACAGAGTATCATCTGGGGAAGGACACCGAGGACAGAGTATCATCTGAGGAAGGACACCGAGGACAGAGTATCATCTGGGGAAGGACACCGAGGACAGAGTATCATCTGAGGAAGGACACCGAGGACAGAGTATCATCTGGGGAAGGACACCGAGGACAGAGTATCATATGGGGAAGGACACAGAGGACAGATTATCATCTGGGGAAGGACACCGAGGACAGAGTATCATCTGGGGAAGGACACCGAGGACAGAGTATCATCTGGGGAAGGACACGGAGGACAGAGTATCATCTGGGGAAGGACACGGAGGACAGAGTATCATCTGGGGAAGGACACCGAGGACAGAGTATCATCTGGGGAAGGACACCGAGGACAGAGTATCATCTGGGGAACGACACCGAGGACAGCGTATCATCTGGGGAAGGACACCGAGGACAGAGTATCATCTGGGGAAGGACACCGAGGACAGAGTATCATCTGGGGAAGGACACCGAGGGCAGAGTATCATCTGGGGAAGGACACCGAGGACAGAGTATCATCTGGGGAAGGACACCGAGGACAGAGTATCATCTGGGGAAGGGCACCGAGGACAGAGTATCATCTGGGGAAGGACACCGAGGACAGAGTATCATCTGGGGAAGGACACCGAGGACAGAGTATCATCTGGGGAAGGACACCGAGGACAGAGTATCATCTGTGGAAGGACACAGAGGACAGAGTATCATCTGGGGAAGGACACAGAGGACAGAGTATCATCTGGGGAAGCGAGGGGAAAACTCAGGAGGGGAGAGGTGAGGAAAACATATTTAAAATATTCATTTACTGCGAAGCTCATACATTTATACACACTAACACCAGCAGCAGGCCGCCGACAGCAACAGCCTGGTTGACAAGACGATCCTCAGGAAAGACTGGCTTCCATGTCAGACCGCGAGAATAGGGAAAATTCTTCGAAACAGATCACAGGTACATTACTGCTTTAAGGAAGTCAAAATTTTGCATGCAAAACGCATCTCAAGAGAAATCTCTGTACAGTAACAAAGATCACTATTTCTTCTTATCAAGAGAAATTCCTTTGACTCTGGTGAGACTCTTGACGTTGGATTTAAGGAAGGAGAGGTCATGTCCAATTTCTTAATGTCTCCCATAATTTGCCCGAAATGCTCTGCATAACAAGGGGCTTTCTATATAGTATGTTATTGATGTTAGTTGCGCTCTGTATTAGTTGTATCATGTACTTGTAGAAACAAAGATTATTATTATTATTATTAGTATTTATTCCTCCACGCGTTGCGTGACTCGTACCAATGAACGTCCGTCTACGATTCACAGAAATTCACCTATTTTATTTTATAAATTACGTATGTAGTGTTTTTTTTAGGGGTATGTTCAGTCACAGGATGAGTGAAACTGCCCGACAAACTTGATTATCACAGCAAAATCTAAAATAAACTTTGCATAGAATCAGGGACCCTGTGGAAATAAACTACATTGCTTAACTTCACTGGGTTATTTGGGGGATAAATCTATATTATATACTTATTAGGTGCCCATACCACCTGTATACTCTCAATCTATCAATACAGTATTGATAAAGGCACTGGATAGTGAAACGTCTGCAAATTAGGACACCCAGATGTTGCACATATGTCTAATTTTTCCTCTTGTCAGTATTGTATAAAACTCATATGCAGCAGCAGAACCATGCTGCGTTTTTCACCTCGTCAGTTTGTAACCTAATTTTGACACTTACATTGGATACCTTTGATATACCTTTGAAGAGTTTCGAGAGTTTATCTACTCTCTGCCCGAGCCCTGGGGCCTGGCAACAGGCGCCGGAGGGCTCCCATCCATGGTCCCTTTGATCTGGCACCAGGCTGTTGCCTCCTTGGAACACGCTCCTCCACATATCCTCCCCCAGCCTGGTTTGGATCTGGCACTATCGCACATCCGGCCCCGGGTCTTTCTCCATATGGTGACCCAGTATGTTTATGCAGTGTGCAGATTTGGGACCAGGCCCTCAAGCACTTTCCAGGTATATATTATCATGTATCTCTCTCTCCTCCGCTCCAATGAGTACATGTTCAAGACTTGAAGGCGTTCCCAATAATTTAGATGTTTCAATGGCTCAATGTGAGCCGTAAACGATCTCTGAATTTGTTCCAGCTCTGATATTTCTCCTGCTCTGAACGGGGCCGTCAGCACTGAGCAGTATTCTAAGTGAGATTTGAAGAGTGTCACCATCGGCATTATTTCCCTTGTTTTAAAAGTTCTCAATACCCACCCCGTCATTTTCCTGGCTGTTGAGATCTTTGTCTTGTTATGGTCTTTAAAAGACAGATCAGCAGACATAATTATTCCCAAGTCCTTTACGTGTTCCTTTCGTTCTATGTGGTGACCCTCTTGCGTTTTGTATATAGTGTTCCTTTTGAGTTCTTCATTCTTTCCATACCTAAGCAGGTGAAACTTATCACCATTGAACGTCATGTTGTTCTCCACTGCCCACTGGAAGACCCTGCTTATGTCTTCCTGTATTTTTTCAGTGTCCTTTACCGTAGTGACTTTCATACTTATTTCAGTGTCATCTGCAAATGATGATACAAAAGTGTGCTGGGTGTTTTTATCTATGTCTGCTATGAGGATGAGAAACAGCAGAGGTGCCAGGACAGTGCCTTGGGGCACTGAGCTTTTGACCTCGCTGATGCTGGATCTTGCCCTGTTCACTACTACTTTTTGTGTTCTGTGTGTTGGGAACTCAAAAATCCATCTGCCTACCTTCCCGTAATGCCTATGGTCCTCATTTTGTGCGCTATCACTCCATGATCGCATTTGTCAAACGCCTTTGCAAAATCTGTGTAAATCACATCTGCGTTTTGGTCGTCTTCCAACGCCTCGGTAATTCTGTCATAATGGTTCAGCAGCTGTGACAGGCATGATCGTCCCGCTCTAAAGCCATGTTGGTTCGGGTTATGTTGGTTGTGCTGGTCCATGAAGTTTGTAATCTGGCGTCTAATCACTCTTTCACAGATTTTTATGATGTGAGAAGTTAGGGCTACTGGTCTGGATGGATGGAAAAAATATTTATCATTGGGTATACCTGGAGAGAGTTTCGGGAGTCAATGCCCCCACGGCCCTGTCCATGACCAGGCCTCGGTGCATAGTTTTGCGCGTTACTGGAAGAAGTATGTCACTGAACGAAGAGACAGAGACACAGAATTACAGTTACACTGTCACAGAGAGACTGAAATAAAGACACATTATCATTATCACCATCGTTATTAATATTATTATTATTATCAACACCAGTTTTTACATCTAACCGCTTATTCTTCAACCTCTTTCTCTTAATTTGTGTCTTCTCCTCCTCTCTTCTTCCCTTTCTCCTTCGACTTCTTCTTCTCATCCTTCTCATCACCTTATTCTTCCTCATTACGTTCAGAAAATAAAACACAACACTGTGATGAACCACTTCATTAGATTTAGATTTTGCAACCCATATCCATCCTGTGTAGGGTAGCGCAAGAGCATATGGAAACACAAAAGGCCTAGGAAATAGGTCCAAAAAGGGTTAACGGGAGTACATCTTGATTTATGTCTACAGTTCACTTATCTATTAAAAGTAACCATTACTGTGTTCGAATCAGGGGTTTCTAAATCTTGCTCTCGTGAGTCTGATCTCTCCGTCTGTCTCAGAGGTTACAAGGGAGGTATGGAGCTCAGGTTCTTGGGAGAGAGAGGGTTCTTAAAGTTCACGGGGGGGGGAGGGGTTAGTAGGGGTGAAGGAGGGTCTTGGGAGAGGGGAAAGGAACGTGGATTTTTGGGGGTGTGGGGAGGGTAGTCGGGGATACAGGAGGAATTGGAGACGGCAGCTCATGGGAATTCGGGGTTTGTAGGGGTTTCTGGAAAGAGATATTCACTAAGATTTTTTTTCTTTTTTGGTGGGGAAGGAAGAGGTGGGGAGGGAGGAGAAAAGGAAGGGGAGAGAGGGGAACGAGGAGGGAAGGGAGGGAAATGTAAGTTCTTTTTTTTAATCAAGGGAAAGTAGAGTACTACGGGCCTTTGGAACACTAGTTCCCAGTTTAGGCAAAATAGTGGTGCCAGAAACTCAAGCAGGAGGTAGTAAACGTTTTAATGAGAGAGAGAGAGAGAGAGAGAGAGAGAGAGAGAGAGAGAGAGAGAGAGAGAGAGAGAGAGAAGAGAGAGAGAGAGAGAGAGAGAGAGAGAGAGAGAGAGAGAGAGAGAGAATATATATATATATATATATATATATATATATATATATATATATATATATATATATATATAGAGAGAGAGAGAGAGAGAGAGAGAGAATCGACGGAATACAGCTTACCAAATAAAAACGGTGGCCCACAGATGGCCTTAACTTCATTCTGTTCCCTACTTGTATGTCTCATAACAATAAAAAGGCTTTCAGATGAGCTGATGTAGGTAACAGCTCTTAGCTTGTAAATAAAGTTAGGAACCTTGCTAAGAGTATGTTACATTTTATTACACGTAGGTCACATGTTACGAGGCCTGGTCACAGACCTGGCCGCGGGGGCGTTGATCCCCGAAACCATCTCCAGGTATACTCAGGTATACCCGTATAGGCATGCCCTCCCGAACAGTCAACCAGGTGCTAAGAATATAATGAGTAGAGGCTCCCTCGTTATGCTAGCACCTTCGTTCAAGCAGCCAATGACAAGGAAGCCCGCCAACTTGTGAAGCGATGTGTTACACTTGTGAACTAACAGTGGCAGACTGAACTCAAGTCTGGTCGAAAACGATTCTCACTGTGTCTCTTGCTTGCAATTTGCCTTTCTGTACATAACCTCTGTATATATTGTACATATTATTGCTTACTGTTTGTTGAAGGAAACATAAGTATTTACTATCTTGGTTATCGTCTACGACCAGGTGCTCAGGCCACTAGACTACACCTGTATTCGTAATATTAACCTAACCTTGTAAAACCCTATGTGAAAGAGAGAGAGAGAGAGAGAGAGAGTAATGAATGGAGGTAGTGGGTTACCAGTACACAAAAACGCCTGCCTCACTAATGAGGTCTCATTCATCAAGACTCCCACTGACTTCCTATTTCATTAATCGTTTTATACTCTCACTAAGAACAAAGCTGAGGTCTTAAATACGAGTAACAAAAAGTTAAGAAATAATCAATAAGGAGCGAGGAAAAAAACTACAAAATACCAAACATGAGACTAATTGAAAGTTCATAATTCTTATTAAATTAAAAAAAAATTGGCTTAACGAAGTTTTTAACGTCTTCCTATTTTCTTTTCGTTTTCTCTTGCCTTTCATGAATGACATTTTCAACGCACACACGCACACACACACACACACACACACACACACACACACACACACACACACACAAACACACACACACACACACACACACAACACACACACACACACACACACACACACACACACAAATACACACACACACACACACACACACACACACACACACACACACACACACATACAAACACACACACACACACACAAATACACACACACACACACACACACACAAATACACACACACACACACACATACACACACACACACACACACACACACACACACACACACACACACACACACACACACATCTGAGGGGGAGGTGAAGCAGTTACTCAGTGACCTTGATACCTCAAAGGCAATGGGTCCGGACAATATCTCACCATGGGTCCTTCGGGAAGGAGCTGAGGTTCTGAGTGTGCCACTTACCAAAATTTTCAACACATCCCTTGAAACTGGGCAGCTACCTGAGATATGGAAAAAAGGCCAACGTAGTCCCCATCTTTAAAAAAGGAGACAGAAAAGAGGCACTAAACTACAGACCGGTGTCACTTACGTGTATAGTGTGCAAAGTCTTGGAGAAAATCATCAGAAAAAGAATGGTGGAGCATCTGGAGCAGAACAGGTTAATCAACGCCAGACAGCACGGCTTCAGGGAAGGCAAATCCTGTGTAACAAACCTCCTGGAGTTCTATGATAAAGTAACAGAGGTAAGGCAAGAGAGAGAAGGGTGGGTTGACTGCATTTTCTTGGACTGCAGGAAGGCCTTTGACACAGTTCCTCACATGAGATTAGTAAAAAAGATGGAAGACCAAGCGTGTATAACAGGAAGGGCACTGGAATGGATCAGGGAATACCTCACAGGGAGGCAACAACGGGTCATGGTGCGTGATGAGGTATCACAGTGGGCGCCTGTGACGAGCGGTGTACCGCAGGGTCAGTCCTAGGACCAGTGCTATTCTTGCTATATGTGAATGACATGACGGATGGGATAGACTCAGAAGTGTCTCTTTTCGCAGATGATGTGAAATTAATGAGGAGAATCACATCGGATGAAGACCAAGCAGGACTTCAAAGTGACCTGGACAAGCTTGACATCTGGTCTAGCAACTGGCTTCTCGAATTTAACCCCACCAAATGCAAAGTCATGAAGATCGGAGAAGGGCAAAGAAGACCGCTGACAGAGTACAGGCTAGGTGGACAAAGGCTACAGACCTCATCAAAGGAGAAAGACCTTGGGGTGAGTATAACACCAAGCACGTCTCCGGAAGCACACATCAACCAGATAACCGCGGCAGCATATGGGCGACTGGCAAACCTAAGATTAGCGTTCCGTTACCTTAACAAGGAATCGTTCAAGACACTGTATACCGTATACGTCAGGCCCATACTAGAGTATGCAGCACCAGTCTGGAACCCACACCTGGTCAAGCATGTCAAGAAACTAGAGAAAGTGCAAAGGTTTGCGACAAGGTTAGTTCCACAACTCAGGGTCTGTCTTATGAAGAAAGGTTGAGGAAATAGGACTAACAACACTGGAGGAAAGAAGGGTCAGAGGAGACATGATAACGACATACAAAATACTGCGGGGTATTGACAAGGTAGATAGTGACAGGTTGTTTCAGAGAGGGAACACAGAAACAAGGGGACACAACTGGAAGCTGAAGACTCAGATGAGTCAAAGGGATGTCAGGAAACATTTCTTCAGCCACAGAGTAGTCAGGAAGTGGAATGGACTAGAGAAGATATAGTGGAGGCAGGAACCATACATAGTTTTAAGACAAGGTATGATAAAGCTCATGGAGCAGGGAGAGCAGAGACCCAGTAGCAGACAGCGAAGAGGCGGGGCCAGGAGCTGAGTCTCGACCCCTGCAACCACAATTAGGTGAGTACAATTAGGTGAGTACACAGGGAGAGTGGACCTAGTAGCGATCAGCGAAGAGGCGGGGCCAGGAGCTGTGATTCGGTCCTCCCCAATGCAACCACAAATATGTGAGTACCAAACATAACAGACCAAGGGTCTATCGATAAGTGCCTTTGACATCTGATAACTAACACACATACATAGACAAAGTAGGTCACAAAAGGATACAAAATAACAGATAAAGAGGATTTATTACCACCCTCAGTAGAAATAATAATAATAACAATAAGAATGACAATAATATTTATTATTATTATTACTATAATTATTATAATAATAATTGTAATGATAATTATAACGATAATAATAGTAGTTATAATGATATTATTATTAATATTATTATTATTAATATTATTATTAATATTATTATTATTATTATTATTATTATTATTATTATTATTGTTATAGCACTAGAATATGCCACCTTTTTCTTATGCAATTAGTCTGACACAATTAATGGCCAGGCTCTGGGAGGCTTGGTGACAAATAAACCTTGAAATTAATTACTCACAGAGACTCATCCTGGGGCCGCGATTCAGGTCCGCCTGGTAACATATGAACGAGGTCAGGCCAGTTTTTCTTATTTCGCTAATTGCTATTCTCATATTGGAATGTTTCTGCTTTGAAATATGGCCTATTCAAATGAGATTTTTTTTTTACATTACGAATGGTGTGAATTATGGTTGTGGGGAAATGTTATTACTGTTCCTCTTTTGTTACTGCTGTTGTTCTTCCTCTTCTTTTCTCCTTCTTCTTCTTACTCTTCTTCAACCATCACTACCACCACCACCATCTCTACCCCCACCACCACAATCACTACCCCCACCACCACTGCCACCCTACCACCATCATCACCACAATCACCCCCACCACCACCACCATCATCACA
This sequence comes from Cherax destructor, assembly GCA_009830355.1. Classification (NCBI taxonomy): domain Eukaryota; kingdom Metazoa; phylum Arthropoda; class Malacostraca; order Decapoda; family Parastacidae; genus Cherax; species Cherax destructor. The sequence continues at coordinate 20,223 of WNWK01004428.1, read as the reverse complement.
CCACAACCACCCCCACCATCACTACCCCCACCACCACTACCACCCCACCACCATCATCATCAAAACTACCACCCCCACCACAACCATCACTACCAAAGTCTCAGAGACCCTTGGCTGATGGGGAAAGAGTGCATCTAAGTTCCTCAAGGAGCTAGGCAAAAGACTCAACAGGGTAACTAGGGATCTCAGGGCAGCTAGTTTTCTGTTCCAGCGACTCAGCGCTGCTGTTCAGAGGGGTAATGCATGCTGTATTCTGGGCACGCGCCCCAGCTCGGAAGAGTTGGATGAAATTTTCGCATTATAATCGGTGACAAACATGTAACAATATGTACTAGACATGTATTTTTCACACCTCGTGTACTGTATATGCCATCTTTATATCAACAATGTATCTCTTAAATCTTTTGTACCATATTATGTAATAAAATATACCTATTGGTAAAAAAAAAAAAAAAGATGGGGTGGTAGAAGTGGAATATTCAAATGGCATCAGAAAGAAATCCAAATATTCTTCCTTGAAGCCTTTTTATCCACTTCTCCGAGGCTATGGGTCCCACAATTTGTACCAGAGGTGGACCCTTGTATATATATATATATATATATATATATATATATATATATACATACATACATACACACATGTATATATAATGTTGAGTAATAACTCAGATGGAAGTGAAACTGGGAAGATAAAGTTGGTCTGTATATCTGGACCTTTTCAGCAGAGTTATTACTTATATAACAATTGCTTTGCATCAACGAACGTTCATTGCAATATTTCTTAATACAATACCAGGAGTCAAACACGTGAGCTGGCAGTCCTGAGATTGCAAGTGCAATGCTCTACGCTCACCAGGTCTCTGTTCATTAGAACTGTTACGTTTCTTTATTACGAATTGTTGCCACATATATACGATGTATAAAAGCGAATACACTTTGTATTTTCAGTGTACTAACTCCGACACTAATTGTAACTCGCACTGTGAGAGAAATTTTTTAATCTTACCCAAGTTTTAGAGGAAAAAAACTCCAAGTCTCCTCTTTCAAAACAAGTGCAACTCTCAACGCTGTCTTGCTCTCCTAAGAAAGAAAAAAAAGACTCAGCGCTGGCAAAAAAAAAAAAAAGCTTGTAACGTGAGCTCTTGCTTTCCGGGTCGTTATAAATTTCTCCGCACGTCTGACCAGGGAGACGTGGACAACATTTTCTTCCCTACCATGATTTTTTTCCCTTCTCATCCTCCCTCCTTTTTTTTCTGTCCCTATTTTTTTTTCGATCCGACTCTTTTTTTTTTTTCTCTCTCCATAAGTCTTTTTTTTTTCCTATCACGCTATTTTATCTGTAGTTTTTTACATTATTTTTAGCAAATCAGCAATTGATCATGCAACCTGATACACACACACACACACACACACACACACACACACATGGTGCGTGGTGAGGTATCACAGTGGGCGCCTGTGACGAGTGGTGTACCGCAGGGGTCAGTCCTAGGACCAGTGTTATTCCTGGTATATGTAAATGACATGACGGACGGGATAGACTCAGAAGTGTCTATTCGCGGATGATGTGAAAATAATGAGGAGAATCACATCGGAAGAGGACCAGGCAGGGCTGCAAACAGACCTGGACAAGCTCGACATCTGGTCTAGCAGTTGGCTCTCCGAATTCAATCCCTCCAAATGCAAAGTCATGAGGATCGGAGAAGCAAAGAAGACCGCTGACAGAGTACAAGTTAGGCGGACAAGGCTACAAACCTCGGAAAAGGAGAAAGACCTTGGAGGAGTATAACGCCAAGCACGTCTCCGGAGGCACACATCAACCAGATAACTGCGGCAGCATACGGGCGTCTGGCAAACCTTAGATTAGCGTTCCGTTACCTTAACAAGGAATCGTTCAAGACACTGTATACCGTGTACGTCAGGCCCATACTAGAATATGCAGCACCAGTCTGGAACCCACACCTGGTCAAGCACGTAAGGAAACTAGAGAAAGTGCAAAGGTTTGCGACAAGGTTAGTTCCACAACTCAGGGTCTGTCTTATGAAGAAAGATTGAGGGAAATAGGACTAACAACACTGGAGGAAAGAAGGGTCAGAGGAGACATGATAACGACATACAAAATACTGGGGAATTGACAAGGTAGATAGTGACAGGTTGTTTCAGAGAGGGAACACAGAAACAAGGGGACACAACTGGAAGCTGAAGACTCAGATGCGTCAAAGGGATGTCAGGAAACATTTCTTCAGCCACAGAGTAGTCAGGAAGTGGAATGGACTAGAGAAAGATATAGTGGAGGCAGGAAACCATACATTGCTTTTAAGACAAGGATGATAAAGCTCATGGAGCAGGGAGAGCAGAGACCCAGTAGCAGACAGCGAAGAGGCGGGGCCAGGAGCTGAGTCTCGACCCCTGCAACCACAATTAGGTGAGTACAATTAGGTGAGTACACACACACACACATATAAGTGTGTGTGTGTGTATAAATCGTAAAGTTCAGGGCTGTCCCCAGGTCACTCGATGGACCCAAAAAACTGCATCATAAATATGCTACGTAAATCTGTCATTAGTAAGATTTCCAGACATTCACTAGATTAATTAGAGATCTGGAGACACAATATCTCACGTGGGTGCGTATCTACTCACCTGCTGCCCCCTCTTTACTCACCCTCCACCCCCCTACTCCCCCGTCCCTCACCTCAAAACCTTCTAACACTTTTTTTCACTTTCTGTCTTAACATTCCATTTTTAATTACCTAATTATCATCATCTCTTCTACCTCCTTTTGCAATTTTTTCATTAATTTTTTTCCCTTGTCTTTCATTCATTTTTTCTTTGTCTTTTATTCACTTCCTGTTTTCCTTTGCTCATCTTTCTCTTCCCTGTATTTATCTCTTCTTTTCTCTACTGTCCTCCTCATCCATATTCCACATCTGTCCAGCCACTTATTTACGACCCATATTTACTTTCCTACTTACCCATTTACTCACATACCCATTTAGTTACCTACTCCCCATTTACTCACCTACTTACCAATTTACTCACTTTCTCAACCATTTCATCACTTACCCATTTCCTCACCTCATCCATTTACTCACCTAACTAATTTACTCACCTATTAACCATTTACTCATCTATTCACCCTCACTCACCTTGGCAAATGACTGCTGACGTTATGGTAGAGCTTCTTGGTGTGTGACTCATAGATCTGAAGACGGTATGTCTGCGGCATGGAAGGTGGGTCCCCAGGCTGACAGGTGACAGTCACCACCTCCCGCCCCGCCCCAGTCAGGCTGCAGTTGACAGGTGCTGACGGAGGCGCTGTAGGAGAGAAGAGGAGGGGAAAGAAGTTAGTGGTGGTGGTGATGCAGTGTTTGGTGTGTGTGTGTGTGTGTGTGTGTGTGTTTGGTGTGTGTGTGTGTGTGTGTGTGTGTAATTAGCTACTTAAAGCTACCCTTTTCAAGTATATTTTCATAAAGCATCGCAATCATTCACTGTCCTCCTGGACACATTTCTCTCGTCAACCACATCATTTGTAAAGAAAATACTTCCTGCATTATTTTTAACGAAACAACGTTAAAAAAATAACGTTTCCTCTTGGAGAAAGGTGAGCAGCGGGGTCCCCCAAGGATTGGTACTTACCCTCAATTTTTTCTAATTCATATAATTGAATTAATGAATGGTAAAGCTAGAGGGTGTTCCGGAGGTCAGCGCCCCTGATGCCTGGTTCATGATCAGCCCTCAACCATTATTTATATACACAAATAATTCGTACATAGGAGAGACAAGCTTATGTCGACGCTTTGCTCCAACGTCGACCATTCACAAGTCACACTAACACACGAAGGTGAGGGAGCCAGTATATATAGGAGAGGGGACCAGGGACGGGACAAAGAGATGAAGAAAGAAGTAGAGAAGTAGTGGTAGAGGTGATGCTGGTAGTGGAAGTCGTAGTAGAAGTAGTGGTAGAGATGATGCTGGTAGTGGAAGTCGTAGTAGAAGTACTGGTAGAGATGATGCTGGTAGTGGAAGTCGTAGTAGAAGTAGTAGTGGTAGTAGTACGAAGGGAGAGTAGTGGTAGTAGCACAAGATACAGAAAGGAGAGTAAAGCAAGGCAGTAGTAGTAGTAAATAATGGAGTAGCAGTAGTACTAGTAGGAATGAGTAGTAGTAGTAATGGAGTAGTAGTAGTAATGAAGTAGTAGTAGTAAGGAGTAGTAGTGTAGTAGTAATGGAGTGAGTAGTAGTAGTAGTAATGAGAGTAGTAGAGTAGTAGTAGTAGTAGTGAGTAGTAGGTAGTAGTAATGGAGTAGAGTAGTAATGGAGTAGTAGTAGTAATGGAGTAGTAGTAGTAATGGGTAGTAGTAGTAGTAGTAGTAATGGAGTAGTAGTAGTAATGGAGTAGTAGTAGTAATGGAGTAGTAGTAGTAGTAGATGGAGTAGTAGTAGTAATGGAGTAGTAGTAGTAGTAGTAATGGAGTAGTAGTAGTAATGGAGTAGTAGTAGTAGAGTAGTAATGGAGTAGTAGTAGTAATGGAGTAGTAGTAGTAATGAAGTAGTAGTAGTAATGGAGTAGTAGTAGTAGTAGTAGTAGTAATGGAGTAGTAGTAGTAATGGAGTAGTAGTAGAATGGAGAGTAGGTAATGGAGTAGTAGTAGTAATGGAGTAGATAGAGTGAGTAATGGAGTAGTAGTAGTAATGGAGTAGTAGTAGTGGTAATGGAGTAGTAGTAGTAGTAGTGGTAATGGAGTAGTAGTAGTAGTAGTAATGGAGTAGTAGTAGTGGTAATGGAGTAGTAGTAGTAGTAGTAGTAGTAGTAATGGAGTAGTAGTAGTAATGGAGTAGTAGTAGTAGTAGTAATGGAGTAGTAGTAGTAGTAGTAGTAGTAGTAATGGAGTAGTAGTAGTAGTAGTAATGGAGTAGTAGTAGTAGTAGTAATGGAGTAGTATAATGGAATAATTATGTCGTTGTTGCAGGCGGGGTAGCAATGATAAAGGTTCGGAGGCTTCTTACTTTATTTGCGATATCGTGAGTACACAGGCAGTGTCTCTGTGCCCAGGCCCCGAGGGGCCATGCCCAGCGAGGGAGTGAGGAGTAGGCCTTGTTGACTGAGAGTAGTCAGCTGCTTGAGTGAGAGCGATGTAGGCGTGGGTAGGCTGAAGTGGACTGCCCTCTGACAGGCCTGGTCTATGGGGGAAACTATGGGAACTAGGCATGTAGGCTTACAGCCTACATTTTTGCTCGGCTGGCAAACAGCATAGGCTGTCTACATTTGCTCGGCCACCTACCACCATGGTCGTCCTCGACCATGACTGGCTGTAAAAAAAACTCGGTCTCTCTCTCGCAGGAACAGGGTACAGAACACAAAATAAAATATATATATATATATATATATATATATATATATATATATATACATATGTGGACGTGGAAAAAAAGACTTCCTACAGGGAGAGAAGAAAAAAAAGGTGGTGTGCTTCGTGGTCTAAGGCAGTGATCCTCGGAGGCATCATTGCATGCCTTCCTGCATCTGGACAGATACTGCAACACAGGAGACATTGCTGCGGCTGAGCTGTGACGTAACAGGGTACGGTCTCCTCTGGAGCGGTGAAGCAGTCATTGTAGTAGTCATTGCAGGGTTCACTCAACCTGGGGCACAACCTGCTGGTGCTCTCGAGTGAGGCATCATCTGTACTCGGCAACTGGGCAGGATTTCTACTGGCAAGCGACTCTGGAGGACATTTCTCGACTGGTACTGTCGCTGGGGCTGCCACTGCCGGCGAGTGTGGAGTGAGTCGTGGCAGAGACAACTCGGGCAAAACGTCTGGAAATCGTAACATCATACACCATACTGGAGTGAGCAGACAGCAATCAAAGTGACATCATCTTTGTGCAGGAGCTCACTGAAGCTGTGACATGAGGCTGACACAGCGTCTGCCGACAGGGGCTAACTGAGAATTGACGAGTGTCATTCTCTCGACAGTTGGAGTTACAGCAGAGGTTAGTCTAAGCGTCCTCAGGCTGGTTCTCTACATCTAACTGCACTCTGACTGTCTGGAGAAGTGGAAACGAGTCTCGATGGGAATCGTAGTGGGTACGATTTAGCAGGGCATTACGAGAGGCGAACATAAAGAGCTTTCTGTACAAGGGGCTCAGATGCTTGCAACTGATGCCTGAACTGACTAATATCAGCTGTCAACGCGCACACAGGGTCACACCAGGTGACAAGTAACACGAGGTGCTACACTGGTCTGGGCACAGAACAAACTGTGGTCCACACACACAGCTGTGCTCAAGACCACACAGGACACACGAAAAACTGCACACACCTACTACACATGCAGTTACAACATGGCGCTTTTCTGTGCAAAAATCGACACTAAGCCATTCACAAACATGTGAGAACACTGACTGAGAGGAATTAATTGACACATGTCATATATCTTCTCTCAAACTTCTCGACAATACTGAAAATAAAATGTTCACTGTGAAACTATAACACTCGATGTGACATCATGTGATGTCAGACGTGACGTCGTGAGGTGATGCCATGGGGTGACATCATGAAGTGATGTCCTGGAATGATTTCGTGAGGGATGTCATGGGGCGACATCGTGAGTGACATCAGGCAACATCGTGGGTGACGTCGTGAAGCCGGGCAGCATCATGGGTGATGTCGTAAGGTGACGTCGTGGGAGTGACGTCAGAGGAGTGATGTGGGCAGCAGACCACAGCATGGCTTGGGATCTGGCTTAACCCACGTGGCTTCATCACACCCCAAGTGGCTTGCTCCACGTGGCTTCATCCACACTTGGATTCGTGATCCACGTGGCTTCATCCGCACTTGGATTCATGATCCACATGGCTTGTAGATCCACACGTGGCTTCATGATCCACGTAGCTTCAAGTGACCTCGGGCACTCAGATACACAGCTCTGGCAAAGAATTCACAGCAGAGAGAGTGAGACGGTGAGTGGTGTGTGCGTCGTGGCGAGCATGGGTGAGACAGGCAAGGAACCTGGCTGCTTCCTCCTCTCCCACCCACAAACACTGGGAGAACACTCACACTGGATGCAGAAATCATCGAAATCACCACAAAACTCACCACTTACTTGTTGAAATAGCTGTGCTGAGCTGAACAACAACTGAAGAACATGCAGGTGATGCTGAACACTTGACTGAGAAACAGTGTGGGACGCTGTGGCGTGGAGTCACAGGGATGCCACTTATATTTATCAAATAATTCGGCAAATTTCGGCCTGGATCCTGCTTGCACCTGTGTCTGGATGCTGAGACTTGCAGACACAACATCAGGATAACTCGTTGAGAGACAGATGCTTCTTGTATGGGGTGGAGTGACACAACTTCATTCTCCATTGCCAGTTCTGAATGACCTGTTGCAGAACATCGGTGATAATAAAGTCTATTCGACTCTTGATCTTATTCAAGAGTTTCGGCAGAATCCTCTTGATGACCAAAGCAAAGAACTAACCTTGTTCTCTACACCCACTGGTCATTATCAGTTCAATAGGATGCCCTTTGGCTTGCGCAGAAGCCTGATCACGTTCAGTCATTTGATGATTATGATTTTCCCGTACTCTCCTAGGTAACGCTCATGCTCAACCTAGATGATCTCATGGTCATGTCACAAGCTCGAACTTATTGCCACAGAGTTGTTGTAGGACACGGTAATGACCAACAAATTTGGGAACAAGTTTATGCATACCTGGGGTCTGCATCGGGTTGAGCAACATAACTTTGCAACCTGGTTCCACTTTGCTTACCTTAGCGTGGGCATTGCGATCAGACATGAACTTATCTGTTGCTATCTTAAGGTTTTCTTGTACTCTCTGAAAGACAAGCTGTGTAGTCCACATCTTACTGACACTGATGTTGTCAGTGTCATAAGTAGGCTGAGGTAGAACAAACAGAATTTCGTACGGCATTTGCTTGTCATAGCCATACAATGCAAAATGAGGTGTCTCACCAATCGAGCTGTTGTGCAAAGAGTTTAGGGTACACTGCACATCGGGAATGACCTCATCCCATGTGGTACAACTGGGATTAATGGTTACTCTGAGCACCTCTAGGACCTTGCGATTTGTACGTTCAGCAAGGCCATTACTCACAGGATGGCGTGGAGCTACTGGCGCTTGTGAATGTTAAATCCCGAGCAAAGGTCCTGCATCGTGGCGTTATGAACTCCGACCCATTGTCTGTCAGGGCTCGTGGGCAAGTATGTCGGAGAACAACATGCTCTTGGAAAACATTTGAAACAGTCTCGACCTTGGCAGTCTCCGAGGTCGAGAAGTTCGTCAACAGGTCGACAGAAGTTCTCTCTCAGGAATGAAGTTGTCTGCACTTCATCACCCCATAAAAGAAGCATCCGTCTCCCAACGAGTTATCCAGATGTGTCTGAGCGCGCTGACTGGCTGCGGCTTTGGAACACGCAGACGAATACGGCAAAATACTACTCAAAAACGGAATGCAAGGTTGTGGAACTGAAAGGGGACTGCAAACAATTACTTAAGAATTTACTGTAAGTCTTTCAATGCGGGAAATTTTAAGAATTACTTAATACACAAGAACAAGAAAAAAATCACTGTTCTGGCTGGAGAATGCGTAGCGGGAAGTTGATTGAAGATATGGTGTGGTGATGCACGAAAAAACACTATGGGAACTAGGCATGTAGGCTTACAGCCTACATTTTTGTTCGGCTGGCAGAGAGCATAGGCTGTCCACAGTAGTAGTAGTAATGGAGTAGTAGTAGTAGTAATGGAGTAGTAGTAATGGAGTAGCAGTAGTAGTAGTAATGTAGAAGTAGTAATGGAGTAGTAGTAATGGAGTAGTAGTAGTAGTAATAGTAATGGAGTAGTAGTAATAGTAATAGTAGTAATAGTAATGGAGTAGTAGTAATAGTAATGGAGTAGCAGTAGTAGTAGTTAATGGAGTAGGTAGTAGTAACGTACTAGTAGTAGTAGTAATGTAGTAATAGTAGTAGTAATAGTAGTGGAGTAGTAGTAATAGTAATGGAGTAGTAGTAGTAGTAATCAAAGTTACATGTTGATGAATAAGTCACATACGTATCACTTGGCTATCTTTCATGTTAAGACGTCAGCATAGCCAACATACGCAAGTACTGCGTATTGTATATGAGTCTTGTTCATAACTTTACTCCTGTTTGTAGATTATATTATATAAGGATATAATGGAAGCTAACACCACACATAGCTTTAAGGGTAGATACGACAGAGCCCATTAAGCGTAGACCTTGTGAAACCAGTCGTATGAGATTAAGAGACCGGTTTAGGTGCTGTGACTCGACCCCCGTAGCCACAGATAGGCGTTTTCACACGCAAAACACTGACCCAAGCACTCAACATGCGCAGTCATTCTAAACAGCAGTATAATATACATCCTAGAGGGTAAAAATGTGGAGAAGAAAGCAGGAACGTACTAAGCTAGCAGGAGAGTGGCAGTGTGGGAATGGCTGCAGGAGAGGGATTGTGTTCTCCCATAAAGGATTCTCGCAGGATTTTGGGATTGCTGGAGGCGCTTGTGAGGGCTACCAAGGACGAGGCAACCTTTACTGGTGGAATTATGCTTTGTGCGCGAAATATTTTTCGTTAAGAACATAAAGAAGGAGGAACATTGCATCAGGCCTACTGGCCCATACTTGGCAGGTCCTTCTCAAACCCAAAACTACTAAAAAATATTAGCCCAATCTATTTTCAACTCAACAAGGAATAATATTTCGTGTGTCTTACCCTTCCCACTCCTTTTTCTCTCTCTCTCTCTCTCTGTCCCTATTCCTCATCCCTCTAACTTCCCCTCGCTATCCCTTCCTCCTCGTCTTCCCTTCCCTCAAGTCCCCTCACTTTCCCGTCTCATCACTTTTCCTTCCCTCAATTCCCTAACAAGAAGAAACATAAGGCATTTCAAAGACAGAAGTTTCCCTTACCTCTCTGTACTTGGTCCATCAAGAAGTGAAATTCATGAAACCCAGTCCTGTGTGAGCTCCATCACTGTGGAATTTTAATCTGTTAAAGAAAACTCCAGTCCTGTGTGTAAGAACTCCAGTACCTGCTGGAATATTATATCCTGTTAAAGCAAAGACTCCTGTCCTGTGTGGGAGAGACTCCAGTACCTACTGGAATATTATATCCTGTTTAAGCAAGCTTTCCAGTCGTGCGTGTAAGAAACTCCAGTACCTGCTGGAAAAAATCAATGTGTTAGTCATAAGGTATCCTTGTATGCAATAATAATTCAACAGCTACAAGAACCTAAACCCCAACCCCTAAACGTCTCCCCTTCCCTACCCCCCGGAGTGAATGTAAACATGTGGATGGTACAGCCGGAGGTATTATGGTACACAGGTTTGAATCCCACCACAGGACTGTTTTTAGAGGGTTTAAACCTGTGTGTCTGGGACAAAGCAATGTAATCTAGGTTTTGTGGATAGTGTTAGTTACCATTTTGTCCTAGGCACATGTCGATTAGACACTAGGCCTGTTGTATATATGTGTGTGTGTGTGTGTGTGTGTGTGTGTATGTACTTACCTGTTTGTGGTTGCAAGGATCGAATCACATCTTCTGTGTGGGTAAGTGTATTTTATGAATTTTTAGCTTGCAAGGCCTGATCATACCTACTCTTCCAACTGCTCATAGTACTTGTCTCTCACTACTTCGTCTGGTTAGCTACACTTCCCCAAACTCAGACTGAAAAAGGACTTCCTAACTTTCGTTCGTAACATCCCAGCGTCGTGGTTACTGTTCTGGGTCATAACCACCGTCCAAAGGTGAAAGAAAGGTTAAAATTATAACCATAATTTTTAAAGGGGTGGAGAGGTGAGCCAGCGGAAGGCCTCAGTCAGATGACTAAAAGCTCCAGCTGTGGGTCATCATATGACTAAGACCCACGCCAATCTTACCTATATACCCAAAAACTACCAAATTCGCTCTTATTCTTCGAAATACGCGAAAAAATCACACACACACACACACACACATGGAAATACGAACACAGGCAAAAGTACACATTACTACTTACACTACCACTATCACCAACCCCACCACTACCACCACCACCACCACTACCACCACTACCACTACCACCACTACCACCACCACCACCACTACCACCACCACCACTACGACCACCACCACCACTACCACCACTACGACCATCACCACCACCACCACCACCACTACGACCACCACCACCACCACCACTACCACCACTACGACCACTACCACCACTTTCACCACCACCACCACCACCACCACTACCACACTACCACCACTACCACCACCACCACCACCACTACCACCACCACCACTACGACCACCACCACCACTACCACCACTACGACCATCACCACCACCACCACTACGACGACCACCACCACTACCACCACTACGACCACTACCACCACTTTCACCACCACCCCCACCACCACCACTACCACCACTACCACCACCACCACCACTACCACCACTACGACGACGACAACCACCACCACCACCACCACCACCACCACCACTACCACCACTACGACCACCACCACCACCAACACCACCACCAACACCACCAACACCACCACCAACACCCACCTACACTACCAAGCCTCCTCTCCCCCACAAACGCTTTCAAATCACATTTCTTTTACATCATTTTCAGAGGCCAACTTCAAGCTGACTGAGCGAACGATCTACACCGCTTCAAAGAATGTTGACGCCGAACGAAGGGCTCCTGGTCCAAGGAAATGGAGTACGAGGTGAGAAAAACAAACTGAAGTCGGGAAATGAGTGTGAAAAAAATGGGTGGATTTTTAAACTATAACTTTTTACCTAAAACTTTCTCTGGTGGACAAACACACAAGACTTGTCATTAAAAACAGCGCTGGAAAACAGTATGCGCATTTTTCCCATTAAATATATCTATGTTTGCGACTGTTTATAGCGCAAAATTGCTCGTGCTGATTATTTGGCTTTAGGATAGCATGCAAAAATGAAATGAAAGCAGTCACGAAAGAAATAGCGAAAGTCATCACGAGAGCCGTCCAGAAGTTGTGAAAGCGGTCACGAAGGAAGTTGTGAAAGCGGTCACGAAGGAAGTTGTGAAAGCGGTCACGAAGGAAGTTGTGAAAGCGGTCACGAAGGAAGTTGTGAAAGCGGTCACGAAGGAAGTTGTGAAAGCGGTCACGAAGGAAGTTGTGAAAGCGGTCACGAGAACAGTCATAAAAACAGTCACGAAACAAGTTATCAAGAAAGTCGCAAAAGCAATCACAAAAAAAATCACGACGGCAGTCACGAAAGCTCTCTCTAAAAGTTCTGAGCCCCTCTTGCGGTTAAACCACGTACCCAGACGAAATAAAATGCAGCGAATGTACTCGCTGATAAATCGCGGTGTTCGTATCTTTCTCCTCGCGTGAGCAAAAGCCTGAGCGGGTGCGACTCTCTTCATGTTGCGTGCGCGACTCTTCATGTTGCGTGCGTCAACAAGCAAATCGCGGAATTATTTTTTTTTCTCTTGTCACGCTAGTTCGTTGTTGCTTCTTCAAATTGTGATTTATATTTTGACATAATCCTGCCGCTGTCGTAGATTTTTTTCCGAGGTCATTGATATGGAAAGTGAATTTCACGGTATCGTAAAAGTAGCAGATGGCTCTCTCTCTCTCTCTCTCTCTCTCTCTTTCTCTCTCTTTCTCTCTCTCTCTCTCTCTCT
>WNWK01004428.1:0-2500 GCA_009830355.1 Cherax destructor | reverse complement strand
TTTAGATTACTGCTAACCAGAACTCCTAAATCCTTTTCGCAATCCAGTAGTATTAAGATCTACATTATTTAGTTTATATGTGGCATGGTTATTGTCCTGTCCAATATTTAGAACTTTGCATTTATCTATATTAAACTGCATCTGTCACTTCTCCGACCACTGCATCAGTCTATTCAAATCTTCCTGGAGTGCTCTAATGTCCTCATTTGAATGAATTGGACGGCCTATTTTGGTGTCATCGGCAAACTTGCTTATGTCGCTATTTATTCCCTCATCTATGTCGTTTATGTAGATGTGAACAACAAGGGGCCCAATACTGACCCCTGTGGAACACCACTTGTGACGCTTCCCCACTCTGATTTCTCCCCATTTATGCAAACTCTCTGCTGCCTATTTGTCAACCATGCCTCTATCCAGGAAAAAAATTCTCCTCCTATTCCGTGTGCCTTAATTTTCCTCAATAGTCTCTGATATGGGACTCTATCAAAAGCCTTACTGAAGTCCATATACACAATATCATATTCATTACCATGATCTACCTCCTCAAATACCTTAGTGAAAAAAGTTATTAAATTTGTAAGGCAGGAACGCCCTTTTGTAAAACCGTGCTGAGATTCGTTGATTAATTTATGCTTTTCAAGATGGCTGCGAATTGCCTCGGCAATTATTGATTCCATAAATTTTCCCATTATGGAGATTAGGCTTATTGGTCTATAGTTCGAAGCTAAGGATCTGTCTCCTGCTTTGAAAATAGGTATTACATTTGCAATTTTCCACTTATCTGGCACCATGCAGTTTGCAGTTTGCTTTCTGACACTCACCGGGCTTCTTGACACTTACCAGGCTTCCTGACACTCACCAGGCTTCCTGACACTTACCATGCTTCCTGACACTCACCATGCTTCCTGACACTCACCAGGCTTCCTGACACTCACCGGGCTTCCTGACACTTACCAGGCTTCCTGACACTCATAAGAACATAATGTCCTCATTTGAATGAATTGGACGGCCTATTTTGGTGTCATCGGCAAACTTGCTTATGTCGCTATTTATTCCCTCATCTATGTCGATTATGTAGATTGTGAACAACAAGGGGCCCAATACTGACCCCTGTGGAACACCACTTGTGACGCTTCCCCACTCTGATTTCTCCCCATTTATGCAAACTCTCTGCTGCCTATTTGTCAACCATGCCTCTACCCAGGAAAAAATTTCTCCTCCTATTCCGTGTGCCTTAAGTTTCCTCAGTAGTGGAACTTTATCGAAAGCCTTACTGAAGTCCATATACACAATATCATATTCATTACCATGATCTACCTCCTCAAACACCTTAGTGAAAAAAGTTAGTAAATTCGTAAGACAGGAACGCCCCTTAGTAAAACCGTGTTGAGATTCATTAATCAATTTATGCCTTTCAAGATGGCTACGAATTGCCTCGGCAATTATTGATTCCATAAATTTACCAACTATGGAGGTAAGGCTTATTGGTCTATAGTTCGAAGCTAAGGACCTGTCACATGCCTTGTAAATAGGTATTACATTTGACCTTTTCCACGTGTCTGGCACTATGCCAGTTTGTAGTGATATATTGAAAAGATTTACCAAAAGTTTGCTAAGTTCCTCTTTACATTCCTTTAAAACTCTTGCAAACAGTTCAACAGGGCCTGGGGATTTGTTAGGTTTTAATTTCTCTATTTGCCTGAGGACCATGTCAATAGTTACCCCAATCGAACATAGTCTATTATCTTCCTGTTCTACATAATTTATTATTTCTGGAATTCCGCTAGTATCTTCCTGAGTAAAAACTGAGAGGAAGTAAGTATTGAAAATTTCACACATATCCTTATCACTGTCAGTGATCTGTCCTGAGTTAATCTTAAATGGGCCTATCTTGTCCCTAATCTTACTTCTGTATACCTGAAAGAACCCTTTTGGGTTAGGCTTCGAATCCCTTGAGACCTTAGCCTCATAATCCCTTTTTTATTTTCTTATTCCTTTTTTTATTTTTCTCTTTAATTGAAAATATTGATTTCTTATCTGTTCATCCCCTCTTTTGATACGCCTATATATGCCTCTCTTTTGACCAATGAGATGTTTTAATCTATTGTTCATCCATTTAGGATCATTTTTATTAGATCTAATTTCCCTACTCGGAACAAAAGTTGTCTGGGCAGCTAGAACTACGCTCTGGAAAACGTCATATTGGCAACCAAAACCACCTACCTGACCCATAGTCAGGTCATCCCAATTTAGCCCACCTAGGTAATTTCTCAGCCCCATGAAGTCGGCTAAGCGAAAGTCTGGAACAGGGACTTGATTGCAGTTACCTGGGTAATTCCATGATATATTGAAACTAAGTGATTGTGATCGCTTTCCCCATGCTCTTCATTAACCTCAAGATTATTAATTAGTGATTCTTTGTTGGCAAGAACCAAATCAAGCAAGTTGCTACCTCTAGTTGGTTCTGTCACAAACTGTTTTAAAAAAAATCAACTTTAAC